>VUYV01000019.1:7663126-7922348 GCA_008711295.1 Anarhynchus alexandrinus | reverse complement strand
TCGCTCCCTCCCTCCCTTCCTTCATCCCTTCCATTCTTCCTTTTCGTTCTTCCCTCCCATCTTTGGGACACACTGAAAGTCACACGCTTCTGTATGTTTCCCAAACATGGGAATATTTTCCTTCCATGGAGAAGGATGTTCTCTTAAAGTATTTCATATCTTTTAGGTAAGCTTCCATCTTCTTGCTCTTCATTATCCCAATCTCCTATGATTTTTATAAAATGTCTGTACTGAGAACCAAAAGGTGGGTATTGTAGTGAGTAACTTCATTATTGCTGTGAAATGCATGCAATGTCCAAGAGGAAAACATGGATGTGTTTAATAACAGTATTAGCAATAACATACTATGCTTTTGCTGGAAAGCAAAATAAGTATTTGCAGAAGAAAGGCAAAATTTAATTGTCAATTGAAAAAAATCTGTTCTTTTGTTGTACCAAGAAGGTATAAATAAGGCAATACTGAGTTTTGAGCTATCATTCGGCTAGGCCTGGGTAGCATATCTGATTCTTCACTGGTTTATATCTCATGGTGCCATAAATCTGGGGATGTATATACTCTGATTAAATATTCAGACATGAGTTGAGAAGTATCTCCAAACTCACATGATCTGTATTGAATTATGCCTCATACCATTCACTTTGCTACTGAAATAGATGCACAGAAAAGAGTTTGCATACAGTTTGCAGGAAATATATTGGGATCAGGTACACAGCTAGAAGTTTTCCTTTCCAAAGATTTCTCATTGTCTGTGAGCCCATCAGCCTCCTTTTCAAAGGTGGGAAAAATTAATAAAGCCCCATATCACAGTTAATCAGTTATGAGCAATAAAAGAGGTGAAGTGAGCCTGCCATAATAATAAGGATTGCAGCTGTCCTGAGTTATCAGCAAGTCTCTAAAATGAAGATTATAATAACATTATACTATATTTCCTTCCTTGATTATAGCCACCTAAGGCACAACATCAGCATAGAAATGGATTTGTAGGGCATCTAAAGAAAACTTGAGGTGGAAGCTGAAGGTAGTGCATACACAGGGCTAAGTTGTGCAACACAGGAGGCCTGGCATAGAAGTGATTATTCGGATTACAGCAACAATAGAATAGAAGTGACAAAATACCTTCTGAGATTTTCCCTTATTTTGAAATGCTGTATGGAAATATTTGGCTTGAAAGAGACAGAAGTACTTTTTCAATTTTACTAGTTTGCTTTCAGAATGTTATCAGCCATACAAGTCATCTTGAACTTGATGAAACAAATGTTTTGATAACTTTTCCTTCACAATTATGTTTACATTAATCTTTTGGTGAAATATTTTTATGTTATTAAGCATGTCTTTCTAGAGATAAACATCTGTCCAATCAACTTTGGTTTGTAATGCTTGTCTTGTATTTCAAGTAATTCAGGCCAGTAGTTATGCCAGTAAGACTGGATGTAGAGACCTGATTTCGTTCTTTTCTTGCTTGCAGATTTGTGATCTTGGATAAGCAACCTGATTTTTCATCAGAAAACAGAGCACTGGACTTCGTTAAAACAACAACTTAAGGCGCTAAGAAAAAACACTGAGAAAAAAGATTAAAAATTCACAGACCAGTAGAAGTCAGTCAGAACTGGAAGTGGATCAGTAAGAAACTATGAGTAATTGCCAACAGTTGCCTACTTTGGAGGTATTCCAGACTATTTTTGCTCATATAAATCAATGCAAAATTTGCAAAGCTGTTCAGATGGTCAGTTTAGCACAGTTTACTACCAGCATCACCATCATTGGCTCAGGAGATGGACAGAAATGGGATTCTGTTCCATCAAACTCAACCAATATAATTTTGATGATACTCAAAATCTACACCCAGAAAAAAAGAAACTGTACAGCCCTTGCCATGCTATTTCAAGTCACCCACCAGCTTAACCTTGCCAGGAAATAGTGGAGAGTTGGACAGAAAGGAAATCGGCAGAATATGTAAAGATTTGAGCTTTTGGTATGTTTGATACAAATGTTAACTCCTAAAATAAATTTGCAATATATTGATTTATTAATACTTGGGTAGACTTGGCTTTGCAAGGGAAGATATGCAAAAGAAAGACAAAGACATACTGAGAAACTGTGGAATTTGCCATAGTTTTAACAATTTTTGTAGCAGCTCACAAGAAAAAAAAAAGCTGCCACTAGCAGGAAGAGGAAAAACTGAGTGCCCTGGGGCCTGTGAGTATGGTTCTGTTTCTAATATGTGTGACTGAACAGAGGAATTCTAAAATAGATCATGACATTTGCCAAAGATATTTGCAACAACTCAGTTTGTAAAACAAGGGAAATCAGCAGTAATGCAAAAGGTAAGGAAAACAGTTGAATTATTTGCTACTAGTCTGAAAAAAAAATATTGCTCAAAACCCAAAAGGAGGTTTACACACATGAGGCTTGCTGTCAACATTTCCTAAGGGAATACCCAATTTAGAAGGATATCAAAGCAAAATATGCAAATCTGATTGGTTTGTTTACATTCTTAGTAAATCACAGCAAGTTTAGCTGTAAGGCTAGCTATTACATGTAACAGCTTTGCTAGGTGAGTGGAAATCACAGAACTGGTTAAGAAAGCTTGAGAAAACCAAGTGTGCTGGGAAAGAAGTAGTTACCAAGCTGAGCTATGCAATTAGTTGTAGGAAGAGAGAATGTATATGAAATAGTCACTTATTCAGAAATGGGTTTGAAATGTGCGCTGCTAGAACTTGAGAGGGAATTACTGATAGCCAAAGAGATAACTGCTAAGAATACTTGCTTGGATTTCCTTATGAGAACAAACAGTCTGTATCTTATAAATTCTTTCTGAGGAAAATCCTTTTAAAGATGTGCATCAGGTGAAATAAGAAGTTGACAGACTGTTCTCAGTGATGAATGGTCCTGCATCTGGGGACAGACTTTTGGGACTATTGCCACTGTGGTAGCCAAGAATAACGTTCCAGCAAAAGATATACAGAGACAGCTTGTATATAATTTGGAGTCTCGGGCAAATCTTTTCTGTATCTAAAGCAATGATGACTGAGACCTGTTCTCTTTGCTTGGCTTTTTCAGGTAAGATGCAAACAATAAAAAGGCATAGTTACAAAATGTGAACTGGAGGGCCTTGTTAAAACTTGCCAAATAAAATAAGTTTAAGGGAAAAATGGATGAACATGTGCTTCCAGAGTGCTTTCTGGGTTTGTTGCAACATGGAACTGAAAACTCAAGTTTCAATGTAAGGAAGCAGAGTGGTCTGGCTAGGAATCCATTCTACTTGAGAGAACAGGTAACACTGCCCTGGCAAAGTGCATCATTGATATTGTAGGAAGCCAGATTATTAAGTAGCCTGCTCACCTTTTATGAGTAGAAAAGAGAGAAGAGATTTGACAGGTAACTGAGAGAATGCATGAAGAACTGCCACCTTAGTCCTGGAACACAGATTTAGGCAAAAAATACAAAGCAACACTGGTTCTCATGTGAATTATAGAAAAGAAATTAATTTATGGCTCTTATCACTTACTGCAAATAAGCAATACTGTGGAAGCCATACCAAATTCAATTTGGATTGTTCACATGTGGTTATTAGCAAGGAAAATGGATTGAAGGAACAAAAAAGAGAAGACACAAGTGACAATTTGAAAAGAAAGCTTTCAGTCATATTTGAAAAGCAAGTTGACATGGTTTTATGTAACTATCACAGCCTTTGTTATACTTAGATATCCTGATGGATGCTAAAACATTTGAATAACTGATTTATTTACCTATGTTTTGTGATAAGTTTAAGCTGCCAAGCTGAGGCAGAATCTAAATAAACGTGAATAGTTTAGAAAGTGGTAATTTATCTGAACCCAGTAACTGAAGAAGAGATTCCCTCTGATTAGCTGAATACTTGAGCCTTGCAAAATTGACCAACATGTTTGCAGACTGTCTTCTGTAGACTTCTGCAGGACTTTGTTGTTATTACAGAACATTTGTTTAAGAATTTACAAACATTGTGAAACCATTACATGGGATAGAAGGGAGAAAAAAACCCATATTTTGGAAAGCAGCGTGCAGCTCATTGTCATTATTTTAAACATTTCTAGCAATTGCTCTTATTCCATCTTCCTCATAGTTCAAAATCAGTTTCTTTTTAGAGACACGTGACTGTAGTGCTGTTGAAAAGTAGCTTAAGTTAGCTGAGCTGGTTGTGAATATTATGATCCTGCAACTATTTTGTTGGGCAATGCAAAGCTCAGTGTCAACTAACATAGCTGAGCATCAGTATAAATAAGCTGCTGAGCTTCCTGCCGCTGGTAAATAAGCTATGTTGATCTGGCTGAATCAGGTATGGCTACACTGCACTTCAGTGGCATACCAACTACTGCTGTTGTTTACGAGTTGGGAACAAGGCTGACAGAAGAAAATAAATGACTGGAGGGAGAAGTACTATATTAAAGCACAATTTTAAGTTCTTCAAAGAGAAATTATAGCACTACCTGAAAGAAACTCCCGGCTGTGGTTAAATCTATAAAACATTTTCAAAGCTCTTTATAGGGAAGAAGTTTGGTCAGGACAGACAATACATCCCTGAAATAGCCCTTTAAATTCAGGAGTCTTGAAGGATAACCTTAGTACATGGCTGGAAAAACTGCAGTGCCATGCTTTCACAGCTGCTTATGGGCTTGGGCATACAGGTAATATGAAGCTTTCTCCAAACTGGGACACTAATTGCAAATATTGCCTTAAGTGGGAAAACAAAGAATTAAGTGCTCAATGAAATGAGTGGACTCAGGAAAAGATAGTCATGTCCTGTTTTCCCATAATTAGTCAAATAGCAAAACTATGTGTTTTATTCATCCAACTCTCTCCCAAGACTCTCATCTATATTCTTTCAATGCTTCCAATTATGTAGGTATCAATTTGCTCCTTCCATTGAATGGCAGTGTATAATACAGACAAGACAAGTACAAGAGGTGCTGCTGTGGTACTCAAAATGACATTAGCTGAATGTCTGATTCCCTCCTTTAGTCTTTCAATAAGCATTTTCTCTATGAGTATTAGAGAGTCCCAGTATGGGACACAGGATGGACTCTCAGGAGTTTACACATCAGCAGATATGTGGATACTGTCAATAGGCTAAGCTAAATAATTCTGTTTAAAAACAAGGCCAAAAGCTCGAAATGTTATTTTTATGTTTGTATGGTCATTACCAAACACCTGATCTCCTTTGTTAAAATATACAAATCCCTGAAATCAGAGTGAAACAAAGGAGAACAATCACTCATATTTATTTAATGCTTGTAATCCCAAAGGAACTCATATGCTTAATTTCACATGCAAGGGTCTATTAACCCTTCACTGAGGCTGCTTCTATATAGGTAGTGAAGTCGAGATGGCATCTAACGATACATAGCACTGTACACACAAGTGAGGGAGTGAAACTTTAGGTGGAGGCTGTAACTTCCATAAGAAATGTGAGGAATAGTATGTAGGTTCACGAAGGTACTTTGGTGTTCTGGTATTGAACCATTATGCTGCATGCTCTCAGCGATGACCATTTCTTCTTTTGGTACTCTGCATACGTTTTCCTAAAACCTACATCAGAAGGAACCAATGTATATTTTAAAACAGAATAACTTTGAACCATTGTACTGGTTATTAGATGTGGTTATTCACTCTGTGCTGAAAGACAGACCATGGCTTGGATTGTGCTGCAGAATAAGTAATGCGTTAAGTTCCTGAGCCTGTGGCTCCTAAGGTCAGGAAGGGAGCAGCTTGTGGTGTTACAGCATGCCAGCTAGGAGAGCTTTAGCTCTGCTCGTCTTCCAGTTTAGTTTGCAGAGTTCTGCGGACATAACTTAAAATTGTATCAATAGGGGGTACAGAGATCTGGGAGAAGGGTCTTCCTGTAAAGTGAAGTAGGAAACGGGGCCTTTGAAGAAGCAAGTACGTCTTGATCACAGTTCAAAGCAAAACCACAAATGAATGATCTGAGCTTAACACCAGAATGTTGAGATAACTGACTGAAAACTAAGGGAAATAATGGTTCTATCTAATGCTTGCAATTTGATTTGTACAATGCACTGCTTCAGTCTGATCCCCAAACAAGTTGGAATTTACTTAATTTTTATTAAGTGTTTTATTATGATATGCAGAAGAGCTAACTTTCAAGGAAGACCCTCAAAACAAAAATTTATGTTGTTAAAATGCCTGTGGTAATCTATTATAGACAATAGCTTTTTACCCCTTTAAAAATATTACATTACAATATACAAAAGGATGGGGATAGAAGGAAGGGGAATTTCTTTGTGAATCACAGGGAAGGTGACAGCATATGCTAAATGCTCCCGGGGTCAACAAGACAATAAAGGGTCAACAGGATTTAGGAATTGCTTCAGTGGCCACTAAATGTCACTGTTGCTCCACAAAATGGCTGTAGGGACCTTATTTTGTCAAAGATAACTTGACTTCGGAAGACAAAAACCTTTGGATGCTAAAAAACTCATTTGTGAATGTATTTCTGTGACTTCTGGATGAGACCTATTCCCAACTAATCCAGCTAATAAAGAATACTAATTTTAGAAAAACAGGCACTTTGTTAACCCTGTCCACAAGATTTTAAAAAAAAAGAGCCTTTTTTTTTTTTCTTAAACCCCCTTAATTTCTGGTATGTTTTCTAGAATCATAAATAGAGCAAACCTGGTGTATTAATTATTTTTTTTTTTCAAAATTCAGTAGAAGTAAGAAAAGCAAAATAAGGCATCTTTATATAATTGGTAGAATGTTTTATAGAAATCTCTAAGAGATACACCCAGCAATTCAGTGACAAAAAATAATCTGGGAGTCTTGATTTTGGGAACAAGCCTAATGTATATTCTAGTGAGGATTAATATTTTCCTGTTTGAAAAAAGTATCTCTGGGTTGAATTAATGTTTAAATAATTCAAACTGGTCCAATAATCCCAAGCACAGTGAACAAGAGAGTCTTCCAAAAGACACAACAGATCTACAATTAACAAAGAAACCTTTCTATAGGGTGAGACGTTTTTGAGAGTTGTGCTGTGTATATAGCAGTTGCTTTTCATGAACTCCATATTAGATCTTCCAGAAGTAAGGAAATAAGGAAAGAGAGTGTAGGTTAGAAGAAATGGAATCTAGAAGGATTTTAAGAAAAAATGAGTTAACAAGAAAGAAGGAAGCATGCTTTGAAATATTTATGCAGGTGTAGGAGCCAAATTGTAGTATTAAAAGCCTACTGGAGCTCAGAAAATACATGTACGCATTCAGCTAAGGGAAAATTCTTATTATAAATCATGTTTCTTTTTTTACTTCTCTCTTTTTTTGAATCTGATTATTTCTCAGGCCACTAACATGGGAACTGCATATTTGTTTTTCTGAAGTTCACCTCTGCCGATTACTGTCATTTTCTAAAGCATGACCTTACATTCTCTGTTTCTTTACAAACTAAGCCAAAGTCAGTGGAGTTGCAGTAAAGCCAGTCTGGGGAGAACTTCTTCCACATGTGAGGTTACAGCCTGTGGCTGAAGAAATCATTGAGATATCACTAACGCTAATTTTTGATTCTCAAGTCTCTTATTGTATGCATCACTATGGGACTTGAACGCCTTCTGTAACTGTAAAATGTGCTCATGAAGATAGGTTTACTTCTCTGATTTTCAGAAGGTAAAAATGGTATACATTTCAAGATTATATACAACATATGATATATACTAGGACTCCATGGATGAGAAGAGAATGCTATTTTATAGAGTAATTTTTAAAGAAAGTCTCCAAGGCTGTCTCTGTATGGTCCCAGTAACTGCTTGTAGACGTTTCTAAGATCATCCATACCGAATACTCTGGGCAGATGCAGGACGGATGTCTGACTCTTCTTAATGTTTGTGAGTTTATGAGAGAGACCATCCATTATTGTTGTCAAAATTCTGCGTTTGGCCTGATGGTCAGATACTGGCAGATGAATATGGAAGTAAACTCAGAGAACACTTCTCACTTAGCCTGCTATCAGGACTAAGGGTGAGAATACAAGATTTTTTAAAGAAGAGAATCCTGTTTGTGCTGAAGATGTCTTCAGGAATAAAAGAAAAACCAAATATGTCAGATAGCATAGCTGTGACCAGTAAGAATAATCCATCTCGTATTCAAAAATTGTATTCTAGACAGTTTAAAACATGTGCTTAAAAGCAAGCCCGTTAATTCTACCAAATCAGCTCAGATTTACGTTTCCTACTTTAGTCTGTTACATAGGTTCATATACTTCTCTTCCAATCATCACAGGCTGTCTCACTTATGAAGTGCTTCCCTTTAGAAGTGTTTCTATTCTATAACATGGTGCTATTGCTACAGAGGCAGTAGTCTCCTAGTGTCTAATACTTGTTGCTCAAAAAATACTGGCTTGGATTCTCTGCTGTTGCTATTCTTTATCCACTTCAGCTACCAATGCTTCACAATTGCTGGAATGCCATTTTGCGATACACCATGTGAAGTTTGAGAAGATCAGAAGGATTCTCTGACCTCTTCTTGACATTAATAGCTTGGACAAAGCTATCTGCCACCTTGTAACAGCTAAAGTTCAGCCCACTTATTTGATACCTCTTATTCTTGCTTGTATACAGTAGGTGAACTTCTGATCCACTTACATGGGTTCACCACCACCCACTGACATCTGTCTGCAGTCTTGACTTAAGGCGAGACATGACACATTAAATAAATGGGTGGAGAAGTGGAAGAGGAAGGATAAGAGAGAGAAGGTACCTATAGGGACAAGGTGCTTTACCCTCAGTTAGAATCCCATGCTATGAGCACATACTTTGGATACAGCTAATATAACATTAGCATAAACTTCATGATTTCTTATTACTACATGTGAACACGAAGAAGTGAATGAGCATAGGCAATATACATTAAATTATTGTATTCAAGTTAGCCGAACTGACCTTAATAAAATTTAAAATATAGTTCTGTCTCATGCTTCTGTTCAAGGAGCCTGATAATTTTCTTAAGATTTGCATGCAAGAAAAGTTAAGGCAACCTTAACTTAACTTTGAGCAAAGCCTGAATTTCTAAGGTCCAATGTGTCAGTTTTCACAGATCATCGATCTATTTCAAAATAGCCTTAGCCACTTTGAATCATTAATGAAAGGATCACATTTTCTTCTCTGAAGGTACACAGAACGGTACTGGCACAGAGAAATGCTTTGACATCCTCTCAATAAATTTAGACTAGATACAGACTCTAAAGTTTCATGATTTCTCTGGTCATCTTATGCTTAATGTATCTCAGAAGTTCTGAACTACTGCCTTTGATTGTGCCACACCTCTTTCCTATGGTTCAAAATCAAAAGAACCAGAAACGGGACTCTTATGAACCTCCCTCTAGGTAGCTTCAGCTTTTGTCCCAACAAAAGATACTTCATATGCAGCCAATAATAATTCCATTGCATTCAATTATCCAAAAGTGAAAGCCCTTCTCATTTTTACTGTTCTGAGTGACAGCAGCAGTTGGTTCTGTGAAACTCCAACGTGGAGATGCAGAACTGAAACCACCATGGCGTTTTATTTCCCTTTGAAAATTAGCTAATAACATGGATTAAAAAAAAAATGTAATCCTGCTTATTATGATTAATCATCTATCTACAGATTAGACTGACTTACAAACAGAATTTACATCTTTCTGATGAAAGGCCTCAGGTCATATCTACATGAACCTGCTAAGACAATATATAAATTCTGTGATCTTTACCACAAAGTTCATTGTTTTAAGGACTTGGAGAAACTATAGACCTTCAAAATGCTTGGAAACTTTCTTTTTGCAGCTTAAGATGTCTAAAGTGCCTAGACTTCAAAAATGCAGAAAAAAACATAGACCAAAATGTATCCTTCCAATGTCTTCCACTGTAATCTATTATCCAAGGCTTTCATACATACTACATCATCACAGCAATGCTCTTTGATGACTACCGAGTTCTTTTATAAATTATTCATACTTCTTTTTATATAACCTACTGTGGCATCAGCCAGGGACAAACAAATATTACAAACATGGCACCAATAAAAAAGAATGCATAATCAGTCTCTAAAAATTCTTTATATTCTGTCAATTCCTGCACATTGCTGTAGAATACTAACCACCACTGGATCCCTCTAGTTTGAAGGTCCCCTTCTACAAAAAACAGATTGCTAAATATTATTCCACAAACTGCAGCCCATTTTCTACTTCCATAGGTGTGACTGATTCCTTTTGAACAAGGGGTTTCTTTTTTAGGACTTGGGGGTTTTTTTGTATTTCATTATTAGATTTTTAAATCTCACAGATAGTTGAATTCTTTTGTTACATATGAATAATAGAGACTGCGAAACATAGGTGGAACAGCAAAGCACACGAAAGCTTAAATGAAAGACATGCATGCTGATGCCATTACTACTGCATTTTCAGTAGGGTGAATGAATTAAGAGAAAGATAGAGAAATGTGAATTTGTGGATGTTGTGAAAAAGTACTCCAGTACATTGATATTACTTTATTAGTACAGATTCCATTCTGTATTTCTTTCATCAGAAGGATGGACACTCACACAGCCTTGGTTCTATAGTGTGTTTTCATTCCTGGTCTACGTGTTGGAACCTAGACATCAGAAGAAATGTTCAGTAAGGCCATAAAGATTTTGGAGAGCAGTTTAGAACTATCTTGAATATTGGAGAAATGGTCTAAATAAAATGAAGCAGGGGCAAGTACAAGATAAAGGGCACTATTACATTAGTCAGTTGCACAGCTAGAAGATAGAAAAAATGATTACTTTGCAACTCACCACTAGATCAACACCATCAGTCACCAAAGTGCAAGAAATAATCCTCAACTTGGGGCTGTCACAATAAAGCAAGGTCAGGAAAGACACAACAAAAGTCACACACAAACAATGAGGGATTGCACAGATGTTCTGTCCTGCAGCTACTAAGCCATCTTCATGTCCCAATGCAACTTCTGAACACAGCTGTAGCCACTGTGTGTGTAACAAGCACAGATTCACTGTTCTGCATGTCAACAACATGAGGAGGATTTTCAGAACAGGTCAATGAGAAAGGAAGTCCGGGAATGAAAAATGGTACAGGGCAGGAAACAGAGCAGTGTTTCCAATGTTTTCTTTAGAAGGGGTTAACGCCCAGATCTCATCCCTTTATTATGCCATTGCTGAGGTTTCTTTTCTGCTACCATCTGAGGTAATGAGCACAGCAGATCTAATGACATAGACAGTAGTTTTGAGCTAACCTTCCTGTGGTAAACCCATCTGTTGGAAAACTGTTCCTTCCTTCTTTACCTTTTGAAAATGTAGTACTTTTCTGACTCAAGACATGAGAATGGACACTTTCCATCCAGCTCTACAATCTAGCATGACCTGTTCCTCATTAAGGATTGAGCAGTAAGGTATAGAGATAGGAGAATGTAGACTCATTCATTCACTCTTCTACTGAAGTAACATATATGCTATCATTTGCAGTTCCTATAACCTTCACTTAGTAGTGCAAATCATTTCTTGTGCTTTATCTTCATTCTTTTAATTAGCACAACCTAAGAATTCCCCTGGAATTCATAATCTCTTACCTATTGCCCCAACTAAGTTATAAAGTTGTTCTCAGTAACCCAGAATTTAAATGATTCCTTTTTTTTTTTTTAAGGTTAAATTAAACTCTGCAGACCAAAACAGCAAAGAAACGAGGCTTGCGAGGAGAACAGAACTGGAGATAAGAGGAAACAAGACTGCAAGGACTGCTTTGATCAGCTCTAAAGCTCTTCTGTAATTGCTGCTCCCCTAGGGTCCCTGCACACCTTTTACAAGAGCGTGGGAAGAGGTCTGAATGTGTTTGGCTACCATACTGCAGCAATGGCAAAAACAGTGTCACTAATGCAACCAAATTTACCAGCCTTCCCCCAAAGATGAACAAATGTTCAGCTCTGCCATGGACAGATATGCCAGAGACCCCGGGGGTACCCCCCAACTTCCAGACTGAACTGTCCTGCAGATCCAAGGGCTTTTATTATCTGCCAATATTTTGTAATATCTAAATCCAAACCAAAAAAGGTTGTCTGCCTCAGTTTTTTTTTTTCCCCTATTAATAATGTTTTCTTTTAGTTCCTGTTGCTGCTTTGTCTTTATGAAACATTTCATTCTCAGTTTTTCCTTTGATTCATATATATAGTGATGTATACGCTTGGCTGTTGTTCTTTGCTATTTGTCATTCAATGAAGACTAAATAAAATGGTGCCAAACTGTTAAAACAACTCAAATTTACAAGGTGAGGCACCCCTCTAAATGATGAATAGCTGAGATTCTGATTCATTACTTTTCTTTGCCCATATAAAATGATGACTTCATGAATAAATGAGTGGAGTTTCTTTAAAGCTGAAATGCTGCCAGTATACTACAAACATAGAATCCAGGGAGTTTTCTGTAGCAAACGTTTTTTTATCACCAAAGCATAGAGTTGTTCTTTCTAAAACTGTAAAGTCTATAAAAGCCCAAGCTAGAAATAACTGAAAAGCAGTGCAGATACAAGTGTCAGGAGTCACCTCTCCATTTACAAAAAACAGATTATGGATGTTTTGGTAGGTCTTAAAAGAAAAAACTGAGAGCTCTGCTGTACTTAACTGATTTTATAGGTTAACTCCACATGGAAATTAGAACACATCTGGTGGAAGCTAAAATGGATAAGTAACTCTGTTAGTTTTTGTTTTATTTAATATTATATTTTGTTTCTGGTAAAGATGAATGTTCCTGCAGTCACAGAAGACCCACTTGTATGCAATTCAGATTTGAGCACCTCCATGAGGAGGTAAGAAACCATGAGCTCCAAACTTCAAGCCTCTTTAGTGTATTGTGTAATCCTTACTCAGGACACAATGGGCTTATGGCCTTGTTGCATTCAGTGCAGTTATCTATAAAGATGGATGTCAGAAAGCAGAATGAGGAAAAATTGTACAGAGTATAACTGAGATTTTTATTTCCTTTTAATTGCATAACTTTGTAAATATTCCGTCTGTAAAAAGGCAGCAAGCTTTGCCAAGTGACCTAGAGTGATCTATACATTATGCTATCCCTAATACCAGGCATAAATGGGTAAAAAAAATATATACTGTGTAATCTCATTAGTGTTGCTGTGAAGCTGACAAATTAATTCCTTTAACACTTTATTCAACTGTGAAATACAACTGTAGGGAATATGGTTAAACTGAAATAAAGCATATACGGGAAAAGGTTTCTGTTTGCAGCATTTTCTTAGACTCATTAGTCAAGAGACAAGAAGAGTCTAGAAAAGAGGAAAGGAAAGCTAGCACTCCAGCTATTATCTTCTCCGCAGAGTTGACATACACAGGCTCATTATTGCATTATGTTTTATTCAACAAAATCACTTTAATGTTGCAGCTTAAATTGAATTCACTAAAGATCTTCATCTCTTGCTTAATGTGTCTCAAGCGTCTGCTTGCTGTTTGCATTTTCTTCAGAATTATGGCAGGGAATCTTTGGAAACAGCAAAATTATATGCAATTCACAAAACAATGTGGCTGTAATGGGGTAATCGGCCTTCAGCGTAATTAAAGGAACATCCCCTCATCAAAGTAATTCTGCAAGAGACCTAGAGGCTGTATTGTACAAATCATCCACTTAGTAAAATTCTTTATCTGATTTGCATTTAAAACCTAGTTATGTAAATACGTTTGCTCAGTGGATCACAAGAAATGTAATTACTTAAAAAAAATTAGTGATCAAACAAACCTGCCTCTTCTCCATAAATCATGGTGTGTAATTCCCTTTTACTCACCTAGAAATATTTCAATTAGTCTGTTGTATAAGGTCTTCTGGAAGAAAGGAATTCCTTTGATGCATACACATAGCCATGCATGACATCCACTCTGGACATGACAATTCTACTTCTCTTAAGTAGAATCATCCCAAAACAGAGGAAAAGGCAAATGCCTTTTCCTTATCGAATGATTTGTACCAAAGCAGAGGAATTACATTTGCCATTTTGATCTGAAAGCTTGATTCCCAGTTTAAACTAAAGCATACGGCAGTGAAAGGTGACATGTCAGTGAGAATTAGTAATGCACTGTGGAAAAGGCTCATTTTAACAAGGTTCAAGTTCACTTGTAGCAGATGGTAAAGTCCTATCTCTTAGCCTAGCTTTAGCCTTGAGTACAATGCTGGTATAAGTCTCTAAAATCCGGACATAAGATTTGCAAATTGTATTTGTGTTTTGCTACTGTTCTGTAGCTAGTAATGCTTCAGTTCACATGACCTTTTGTCAAAATACATTTTTTGTTTCTTTCATTGTTCATAGTATCTATATAAACACAGTATTCCTGTAGTACTTTTTTTTAACAGCAGGGATAGTCCATGAAGCCATGCTAATCTTTCTCTCAAACACCATTTCAGTACATGAACTAATGTATTTTAGACAAAACGGTGTACAAGGATGAGCAAAGGACCAACATGAATGTCTCCTTCAGGCAAACTGTTTAATTTATACTAACAAGTAGTCCATACCTTACTATGGCCCTGGACACACCATGTTTCAGTCACAGTATCTCATGGCTAACAAACTCTGGGACTGGAATTTAGGAATTTGCAGCCACTTAAGTCAGATCTTGAGCTACTTGTTTTGGCTACCTTGCGACACAGTCTGAACAAATAATTGGTCTCTTCCTTAGACACTAGCTGTTAGGTGACTCTGGGTCCAGGCTCAAACTGGGACCTTGTCTTAAGCATTGGGAAATCTAATTTCCTTTAAATGTGCCACTGCAGCCACTGCCTCTGCTGTGTTATTGTGCTTAAGCCCTCTCGTTCCTTCCCTAGGCCAGGCGTCCCTTGCTGTTCCTCGACACCATCTTTGAGATGTCTCAGTCTTCAATAGTCCCAACCCTAAGGGCATTTACCCAGGAAACAGTGGAGGGAATAGCAGGATTTCTGTGTTATATCTGATGAGTTTACATGCAGTCAGAAAGGATCTCACGCATGGGAGTATTTTGAGAAGAGAGGATTTTAGTTTCAGTGGAGCTAAAAAAGGTTACAAATTGATTGTTAAAAACTTTTAAAACTACTGTTTTGTAGTCAAGTGCTTCACTGGGTTGCTTTATTTTGATGCTACTGGGAAAAAAGTGTGCCTTTTCCCCTTTGGTTTACCTTGAGAGAATTTCTAAGCTTCTCTCATATTTGTACATTTCCTTTTCCACTCCAGGGTATATACACATTATGGTAGTAAGTCTGTAAAACTGAGGTGAAATATCATTATCTACACATTTTACTAGACTTGCATTATCTGAGCTTTGATGTCAAGGGAAAAACATGGAATAATAAAAAATAAGCACCAGAACTTATTATACAATATATGTTAAGCATTAAACTCTCAAACTTGTGGAAGACAACAGCCCTGTAATTTCCATCAGTGTTAATTTCCATCACATAACCATACCCTAGGCACTATAATTTAGCAGCACATAAAGAACAAAAGCAGAAATCTCTTTTCTCTTCTCCCCCCACCTTCCCATTCTCTACAAAGTCTTCAGAGAATGAGTGTTTTCAAAGAAAACCCCCAAAGAGTATGAGGGTTCTCTGGCAGTGCCAGAGGGTGGAGAGGAAGCAAAAAAGAAGCAATGAAAGAAATGACAGTGACTCAACCAGATATTAGATTTTGACTTTGGGAACAGGCTAAGAATTCTTGTATTTAAACAAGTATAAAATATTAAAGTTAGCTTCAGGAGACAGGTCTCTTCCTCTCGTCCTTACTGTGAACTTCTGTCACTCTGTGTCTCCATCCCCATTTACATGAGGGGGATAAATATTTTTAAGAGCTCTGACAAGCATAATGTTTTAGAACTCTCATACAAATTGCCACTGAGTAATGTAACGATATTTACCTGTTTTGCTGTACGAAGTTTTCTGTCCAGCGCGCGCTTCTCACAAGCCTTCTCCACCCACCAGCGAAACAGCTTCACGACGGCCACTGTTCCTGTGCCGCGGCCAACTCCCGCTCCTGGCAGCGTGTGGGACCTGCTGCTGATGGCGGCTTCGGCTTCCCACGGCTGGTACCGCCCCGCTCGCTCGCTCCGGCCCGGCCCGGCCCGGCCCTCCTCAGACCGCCGGTACCCGCCGGGCCTCGCACTCCTCAGGGCCGCGGCAGCGCCGCCCCTCGGCTTCCCGCCTTTGGAGCCGCGCGCGCCGCCGCCGGCACCGCCCCGCTCTCGCCGCCCAACGCTCGCGAGAGCTGCCGCCCGCCGCGCGCTCCCTCAGGCACGCGGCCCGGAGCGCCTCACACAGGCGGAGGGTGCCTGAGGCGGTCGGGTCGTGCGGGGTGCGGTCTGTCCGTGAGGGCAGAGGCTTTGGTATTTGGAGGTGAGGAGGGGAAGAACCAGAGGTACGAGCTTTCTGAGGGATGAAAGGTTATTCAGCATTTAGTCGTACCCAAGAGGGAAAACCTGCAAAAGAAAACACTAGACAAATCTTAGTACAGCACAGAACAGAAACTGTGTTTGGAATCTGTGGAAATGTAGTTTTAATTCACCCCACAAACAGCAATCAAATCCTCGACGTTTTTAAAAAAATACATCTGAATTTTTCATTCCAACTTTAATATCTAGATTGTGATTGACTACCAAACCTTCTCTGTGAAATGGAAAACTTGTGTGTGATAAAAATTAAAACTTCCAGCAGAGTGGACAGTGTTCTGTGTGAAAAAGAAAAAGTCTGTGAGAAAAGAAAAAAGCATTTCAGCAGAGCGGACAAGTGTCGGTTGTGTTTGTTGCTGCACTTGGATGCTGCAGTGTTGCCTGTGACAGAAAAACGCGCCCAAATAACGCAGTGTCTTCAGAGCAGGGTTTTGAAAAGCAAGAATATGCACGACCAAACACTGAACAGCAAGAGAGAGAATACAAAATATCTGCAAAGTAGCTGGGCACTATTTATTCTAGGTATTGAATGAGTGAGGAGTCTTGAAAGAAAATCTATGAGAAGACATCATCATGAATGGCTGTGTCATCAGCCATGGTCACGGGGACTTGAGTGTAACGTGCTTACTTTTCTAGGTCAAATACTAAACAGGAAATGAATGCGAAAGCTTCTTTTCAAATTCTGAAACATTTCAGTATCTCAGAAGCTTTCTCCCTTCTTGTTGAGCTATTTACTAAGCTTGGTCACAGTTTCAATCCCCCTGAAATCTGAATACTTTGACAATTCTGCTATTTGTCAGAGTGTTTCCTAGCTTTGAGATATGTTAAAACATCTTGTATAGCTACAGGAAATGGCTCTATACAAAAACCAATTAAAAGACTGTTGGAGGTGCAGGATCTGGCATGGGGAGATGCCAGAGAGGCAGGCAGACCCCTCTGACTGCAAAAAAGGTCCATGACTGCTTCAGAAGCAGTGGGAAGATTTTTCCTATCTGGGAAATATCTTACGGACTTAGCAGTTTGAAAAGCCTGAAAGCTATGGGAGTAGAAAGAATGACTGAAGTAAAGGATACATCTTTGCAAGAGAAAAGTAGGCATCAGAGAAAATTATTTTCAAAACCTCATTTATCTGTTTCAAACCTTAGTGCTGAGTAAAGAGGTAGTAAAGCGTAAAGAGAGAATTCATAGTACAGAGCTTGCATGCTTCTAGATTCATAGTTTACTTTAATAAACCTGTTTATTTTAATAAACCATGAGCAACTGGTGGCCTTTGGTGCGCTCCCTGCAAAACATGAGGCAGATGCATCCAACAGCGTTAGCAATGGTTAATATTATTGTGTTCTAAACTGTTTTTTAAACTTGCACTATCTGTGAAAAATTACAAATTGCACTCTTTTTAATTACTATTTTATTATTTTCTTTTAAACAGACCAAGCTTAATGGGGTGATTCTACTGTCACTTTCTCCGATCAGTAACCATTGAGATCAGTAAGCCTACCTGTGCCAGGATTACCAATATGGGTGAAATCTGGATTACACCACAGATGTTCCTGAGAGAAAAATACAAAATCCTATCATGCACTTTTTAACTACAGTTCAGGTTAGTCCTGGGTTTATTTGTTTTGGGATCAGTGTTTTTCAGGATCTCATCCTAATTCCAAATGATTTCTTTAATTAATCCAATGTATTCTAATTTTTAGTGTGGTGATCATGTGACAGGTAAATTAACAATTTGGTCTATAGAGTTGATCCACATCACATGTATTGATCTGACTGGCACTGAAGTTTGCCATTTCCTGTTTACCACAGTTCGTCTGGAACAGTCCTATGGAAAATACTTTTCTTAAAGCTCATGCTATGAAGAAAATAAAACAAATCTCTTTAACCTGATTTTTCTAGTGTATCTCCCTTTTTCAAGTCTCTAGCCTTTGCAATTCTCTTACTCTGCCTTATTAGACCCATGTATTCTTCAGTAATGTGATGAGTGGTCTTCTTCACACAACATGAAACGATGTATATTTCTGGATCTATTCATCCATTAATTGAATATATTTAGCATTCTTTCATTGGGTTAGTGAGATCTGGCCACCTGTGTCCTAAAAGGCACAACTTGACAACACAGGAAAAAAAAGAGTGATGCTCTTTTGAGAGCATTTTTCCATCTTGTCCAAATTACGTGTGAATTTATTTGCGGTAACTTTAATAACTAAAGTCTTCCTTCCAGCAAGGGTAAAAAGAAACAACAATTAAAAGAACTATTTTTTGTATTAATTCTTCATGTCCATTCAGTGTGATAAAAAAAAATATAGCTTAAGGATGTCACGGTATAATAGCTGCTGATTTTCTATATTGGTTTATATTCTGTAATCCAGCTTGAATTTCTAGAAGTACATTTACCTCAAAGCAATTAACTATTTTTTTAAAATTCAGCCTTTAAATGCTTTTGCCTATGTATCTACAAATACGCGTGCCACAACATTTAAAAAAAACCCCAAACCAACAAACAATACGTTGTGAAGTGTGTTCATGAAAAGGGATTTCATACTTCCAGAGAAACTGCAGGAACTCAAACTGTTAAACCATTTTGGTAGACAAATCAGTCTGTCACTTTCTCCTTGTCCTTACCATGTAAGATCAATTCAAAGAAACAAACAAACAAAGGAATTTCTCATGTTTATTTCCTTTTCTTTGATGTGAAATATGTTCTCTGTTACTTAAAAGTGTTTCCTGAATGTACTTGACAAACATGTAATTCAAAGGTGAACCAATGTTAGTGAGGTGACAATGGGGGAAATAGCACCATGTTATAACATCTGATTTCTTCTGGAATGACTGGTAGCACTAGTGGCATGAGCAAAAGGAGTTAAAATCATATCGTTCCAACCCCTGATTTTGCTTCCCTTCCTTGTCTCAGGATTGCAAGAGATCATGGCAGAGAAGTAGCCAAGTCTGCTTCCATAGTAACAAAATGTCTGTATTCTGTGGGGAAGGTATTACACGGGAGGAGGTGTCTTGCAAGTACATGAAAGAGTACTGGAAAAGGCCCTCTGAAGAAGGATAATGTTTCTTTGAAGGAGTAGCAAAGCTGGGGAGAAAGAACATCTGTTGGGAATTAGTCGCGGTACTGCTGGTTTGTAGAGGAGTTAAGCCGGACTTGGCTTGAGATACTGTCAATAGTCAAGAACAGATTGAAAGGGCTATATTCTACATATAATTCATGTACAGTTAAAAAGAAAAAACAAACAAGACACCTGCACCCCTAAAAAAAACACCCCCTTCCCCCCAGAAAAACCTTCAAATGCCAAGCAGAGCTGAAGTTTGAAATTGAATTTATTAATGAGATCTACAAAACCTTCTATTAAGAATACTGGTGGGTCATTTCTGGGCTATAAATAGGACATATTTCAGATTTGCCTTTACACTTGTTACAAGCTAAACATTCGTTTACAGTGAAGAATGGTCTGGGCAATCTGGAAATCTAACAGCTCACTCCCTGTAAACTGAGCAGGCTGGATGAGCAAGGAGGCAGGCCAGAAGTACTAGCCATCAGCACCTCTTCTGGCTTCCACTGAAAACTTTGACGAGTTTTTGCAGAATACATAGATTCCACTGATTTGGTACTTTCTTATGAGGAAATATACTGTTGGAAGTAATGTGTGAACAGTCCTAGCCTTTGCTTTTAGACCTTTATTGTCTTATTCAGGTGTTGCCTTTCTTCAAATTGGATTATATACTGCAGGGAGCAGAGGATATTTGTATTTGAATTACAAACATTCATGAGGCTTAAATGAGCATGAGAAACCTAATGGGGTAGGTGGCATATGCAAGCCTAACATGCCTACTGAACTTGCAATTTAATTGTGTATTTTGAACTGGCTTACATTAGCATAATACAAATAACAAGTTCTATCCCCACATCTGCTAGCTCCAGATTGGTATACATAATAATTATTTTCTTTAGCTTAAAAAAATATACATAAACCAAGCAAGTTGCAAAAATATCCTAATAGGATGAAGGCATTCTGCTGCTGGCAAGGTCTCCTAACTGGCTGTATTGTATTTGGATGTCAAATGCAGTGAAAAATAGGAAAGTCTTAAACTTTTGTGTCTTTATGATCTAAAAAGCAGCTCATGAGTCACTCTTACAACTCCTTATTTTTGCAGTGTGCTTCATGTGAAGGAATCCCATAAAATACACTAGAGCAACTTAGGACTGACTAGTTTCATGTGAAATAGAGACTAGTGAGTGCCCTTGGGTTGCTGGGCCCTAAAAACAAAATGAGTTGCCACATTCAGCAGTGGTCTGTGAAACTCCTGAAGAGGCGAGGAATACATGATGATATTTGCTTTGAGGTGGGTGTAGGAAGAAAGAGGAATGAGAAATGAATGGCTCCACTTACAAGTCTACTACACAACTCTACATAGAGCCTACTACAAGAAGAAAGGCTTCAGGGCAGATTTTCTTACTTCTATTGGGTGTCCTGGCTGTACGGAGTGTTACTTTGGTTCATAAAGTCCCTGCCATACCCATGGAGCATTCTGTAGGAAATCTAGGAATAGGATGGCACTGAGTTGGATATGGACTTATAAAATGGCAAAGTTTTTTTTCCTGTTTTGTTTTGGTTTTCTTGTGCAATTTTTTTACAGTTATGTCTACTTTGTGTAGCCTTGCCAAGCCTTGTACTGATATATCAAGTCTTGATATACCCAGCAATGATCTGTTTCTACATATTCAGCATTAATAAAAAGTTTCCTGTGTTGGTTTTTTTTATTTTATTGTTATTGGGGCAGGTTGTTTGGTTTTTTTGTCTCTGAAACAAAAGGCAGCCTCCTAAAATGTAATAGATAGCTTGCTTCCAGTTGAATTAGTTTTCTTTCTTTGAGTATACGTGTACCTGGAACAGGGAATGTAGAACGCTAGGTATGAGCTAATTTAGTATGTAGAAATTGCCATCTCTTTTAAATTAACTATTGATTTTGGGAATTTGTGTACTGAGTTTAATCAAGTGTGATGAGAATAGATAACTTTACTCAGTTTGTTTGAATTTAAGGTATATAAATCTGATGGAGCACATCTATATTTTAGGAGTGGAACTTCCTGCTAGAAGCAATCAATATCTTCCCTGGAGCTAGGAATTCAAACTGCAACTACATTTTCCCAGAGTCTCTCAGTTATAAAGTTTTATGTGGCAACAAAGATTTTGATCTTTAAAAAAATCAGTTTAGCATTACCATCACTGGATATAACTGGATATGTTCTGGAAATGATGCAGACACTACTTTTCATTGAGAAATGAAAGATGATACTGCCAAGGTTAGCTGAAGCCTGTAGTTCTGCTGTTGAGTGGGGGGAAAGTACAGCTGCCTTCTTCAAAGGTGAGAGTTTCTTTGCCGACAGACTATGAACCAGAGTGGGGAAAATATTCTGCCGAAGAAGCAGTTTCCTATGGAAAGACTGGAAGAAAAGTCTTCTCTTACTTTCATCTGAAAATCTCACCAATTATTTCAAATTAATTATTCTAAAATATTTAAAACAATCCAATAATAGACTTTATAGGTCTAATTAAAAATTATGCCACAAAAATATTTTAAGGTCTCATTGCTTTGCTCCACAGTCTCACTGTGAGTACTTTGTATTAATATAGTATATTATAGTATTAAGAGTATGGTAGAATAGTATAGTATTAATAAAATGCCTCTTTGCTCTGGTGATACAGTTATTCCATGGCCTCATAGGTTACGCTATTAAAGTTTTTGATATTCTGAATTTTAATCCTATTAGCTTAGTCCCTGAAGAGTCATCTCCCTCCTTGGTGTGTTCATCCTTCATGTATTTCAAGAAGGTTATTGTTCCCCTCTGTGATTACTTAGTCAAGGTATTACACATTAAGTCTTTAATTGTTTCTTCTGAAGAAATCCCTTTAGCCCAATTTGTGGCTTAAGTATTTGTGCTTATTGACCAAAGTCCATCTTCAGTACAAATGGATGCTGTTACTGCTAAGTAAACAAGCTTTAAATCAACAGGCTAGCTTTCAAGTGCTTATGCTAAGCTTTTTCTTAGCCTTAATGTTGGCTAGGTTCAGCAGCTACCTGATGGTTTTTCACAATTTTTTGCTTGTTTTTCCATGGTAAAAATCTCAGCTGCTGGTGTTGTGCTCTGTGAGTGGTACCACTATCTGCTTTTTTGTTATTCTTATACTATGAAAAGATAAGCCCCTGGAAAAGGACTGCAAGACAATAATTTAATGCCACTAGCTAAAAGAAAAGTATGCTAATTCTTTTCATACTGGAAGTATATGGACTTTTGGATAGTAATTTTCCAGTATAGTTCTCTCTCTTTTTTCCACAAAAAAATGAGTATCAAATTTAGTTGACAGTCTGGCCCTCAGCTACTCCTCAAAGTAATTAACAAGTCCATGATATAGAACTGAGGTTAGTTGTTAAGGAGTAACTTTCTGCTTCAGATTTTGAAGCACAAAATGCATTTTGCAGTGGCTAGTACAGCTATCAGGACTAACTAGCCTGACTTGGGCTGTTGCACTGGTAAAGTGCCTTTAGACTAACAGCATCTGATGTGCCTGGTATCAAACTATGACTATTAAAGTCTCTACTAGCTTAATCCTGCAGAACAGGTGCAAGGGAGAAATTCTCCCTTATGCAAGGGAGAAACAGGCAAGTTTTTAAGTGGTGTATAGAGGGATTAGGAATGTGACAGTTGTTCAGGGTCCGTTGGTAGCTCATCCTTTAGATAAAGAGCCATAACTTAACATACAGTTGTCACAAATGGCTGTGGAACATGTATGGGGCAACATTTTACATGAATGAGAATTAGGCAAATATCTCTTGAAAACTGAGGGGTCACTTCTTCCTCTTACTCAATCTGTCAGAAATAGATAGTTTCCAGAGCTGGTCTATGCAGAGCATGCAGCTGTGAATCTGCTTTTATGAAAGAAACAAGAATGAAGGACCTCAACTCCCATTTAAAAAATGCTTTTTCCTTACATTGATACAATTGAATTTTTATAACATATAAAACCAAATAGAAATAGATTGCTGGGGCTGAAAAGAAACAGCAGCTTGAGCGACGGTTGAGAATTAGCAGTGTGAACTACAATGGCAATTGTTTGTGCTGTGTTACACAGATAGTATTTGAAATGGTTTAAACCTCTTACTGGTCAGGGTCCCCCTTGGCTTGGGACAGATTTGCGATACGAGAAGGAACACACAGTTGTATTACAAAACTTTGGGCTTTAGAAATCTGTTTTCATGACAGGGTGGTATGATAACTCTCCACCCAGATGGAGCTCCTCCACCCAGGTGGAGCTGCTGAAGGGAGAGGCTGCAGTGCAGACCTCAGACTGCAGGAAGTGGCTAGACCTTCCTCCTGGAGTGGGGATAGGTGGCAGACCTGCCTGCAAAAGGTGTGCCCAGGTGGAGGACCTCCTGCAGCAGGTCGCTGAGATACAGGAGGCAGTGGGGAACTGGTGTAACATGAGGGAGGCCAAGAAGGGGTTAGATAGCTGGTTCCAAGCACAGTCTGCCGTGGACCCACAGTCCATGGCCAAATAACCAAAAACTCCCCCACCAGCATACACAGAAAGGAGGGGGCCCAGTAATGCAGAAGAATGGAAGCTTACAACAGCAAGGACCAGCAGGAGGAAGAGACTTCCCCCGAAGCCTGAGGTGCCCTTGCCGAACCACTTCACTGCTCTGCAGAATAAAGAGGAAAGAGCAGTCACATCAGGTAAGACACTGGAGCTGAGTGAGCCAGCCTGATCTGCTCCCTATATAACTACCAGTGCAACTAAGAAAAAGAGATGGGTGATAGTAGTAAGCGACTCTCTTCTGAGAGGTACAGAGACACCCATTTGCCGACCTGATGGCAAATATATAGAGAGACATATATATGTCTCTATATAGACAGGCTGAGAGAGTTGGGGTTGTTCAGCCTGGAGAAGAGAAGGCTTTGGGGAGACCTTATAGCAGCCAGCCTTCCAGTACTTAAAGGGGGCCTACAGAAGAGACGGGGAGAGACTCTTTATCGGGGAGTGTAGCGATAGGACGAGGGGTGAAGGTTTTAAACTGGAAGAGGGGAGATTTAGGTTAGATAACAGGAAGAAATTCTTTATTGTGAGAGTGGTGAGGCACTGGAACAGGTTGCCCAGAGAAGCTGTGGCTGCCCCATCCCTGGAGGTGTTCAAGGCCAGGTTGGACGGGGCTTTGAGCAAACTGGTCTAGTGGCAGGTGTGCATGCCCAAGGCAGGGGGCTTGATCTTTAAGGTCCCTTTCAACCCAAACCATTCTATGATTCTATGAGTCTATGATATACTGCTTGAAATAGCTCTTCTTCAAGTAAGAGATGGGATTAGGTGACCCTGAAGGCTCCTTTTCAAGAACCTTTTCATGTTTTTTTATCAAAATGTCCTAAACTGATATCATTCAAGACTGTGGTAGTTTAGCATATCTATAATAAAAAAAAATTAAAGGTAGGGGAAAAGTAGCAGACCTATCAAAACATTTGCTAGGGAGATATAATTTAGTATTTATTTAATATAACCTTACACAGCACTTTGTTGCCTGTGTAGAAAATTGTTTTGTGAGTCCTGGATTCTGTTCTTTGCTTTGGTATTTGTCTGAAGTGACTACCAGGTCAGCCCCTTAACTTATGCCTTAGTTTCTGTATGTACAAATGTGAGAATAATTGCAGATGGGTTTCAAGAGTCCATGTGTTTCTATTGATACACAAAAACTTGCATTGAAAAAGTTAGAAGCAAAGAAGAACATAAGAAAAGCATAGATAAAATACAAGCAGAAATCAACAAAATTTTTCGAGAGGTGAATGCATTGTAGTATAATTTGTTGAACTGTATTTGTATACAGCTGTGACATTGAGATGGATTTTTATGAAGCAAATCACCAGCATACGATGTTGAAATCTTTTCATCTGGTCTTGGCAGATCTGCTGGGCTGAATCCTCAACAGCACTGAAGGGAGAGTGAGGTTATAGTGGCTATATACATCTATAGTCTCTCAGAACACATGACCTTTGAGGAAAATCATGCAAGGAGGTGCTGTATAGTGAGAGCAAGTATGGTGAGATCTGTCTCTTTAAGAACGTAAACATTATAATGGTATTAAATACTTTACTGAAAAAAACTGTAAAAGCTGGAATGTGGATCATTCGTTCTTCATTAAAAGATTTTAAGCTTTCAGCTTGATACCTAAACTTAATGGTGGTGCAGAAATGATCAATCAAAACATAATAGCTAATGCTGTGCATGTGTTATTCTAGCTGCTGTAGAAGCCAGCATTATTATTAAATTTAATGGCTTCTCTCCAGGACTCAAATTCTATGGCATTTAATTACTTCCTTGTGTGGTTTGCACCGCAAAGGTTGCTGTTTAAACACGGTTGATAAATAAAGGGAAGACCTTTAAAACTATGAGATGCAGAGGCTGTATCTCAATTGTAAATAGATCATTCAGGTCTGATTAAAATGCAATAAATAAAACTGCCCTTATTGTAGAGCGTGCTGGCACATGCCAGCAAAGCATCCTTCTGTGTTGTTAAGCCTGGACACTGATGTCGGTGCTCAAAGCACACCTGGAGCTCCCTGGGGCCAGGGAGGACTTGGGGGAGAGGTTTTCAGATGGTTGGGGGGTATTTGTCACTACTCTGGTAGGTGTGCTTATCTGCCCAGTTGCTTGTGAGTATACAAGTGTCATGGCTTTGGACCCCCACCCAAATTTGTTTGTTTAAAATATGATTTAGCATGATTTAGCAAGTGGCTGCCGCTCCCTGGCGGCTGCTTGTAAGGATTTGCCGGTGGGATGTGGGGACTCCTCACACCCCTGGTTACCCTACATGCCTCAGGCTCCGCATGGCGACAGCACGTGGCAGCTGCTGTGTGGAGAGTTGGCTTCCCGCCATTTGAAGAACCAATGAAAGTGATAAAAATCACATGTCCAATGAGTTTCTGTCAGTCGTAAGGGTAGTTAGCAGTTCCGTGTTTTAATATAACTACTTTCTTTGAATTGTAGTGTATTCTTGCTCTTCTGCCCTTGGGGACAGCTTTCTCGAAGTTAGGTGTCTCTAGGATAAACTCAGGATAGTCCCAGTGACTTAATCTGAACAACGTGAAGACTGGCATAACCTCACCCTTTAATGCTTATAATTTCTTGGTGTCTGATCTCCCATGACAGATTTCTTTAGCTTCTTGTAGGACCCATACACTGCCCAGTAGTTTATCTGACTCCTTGTCATTGATATGTAGATTAACACAAGTGGCTTGCTCTACTTGGTGCCTAACTGTAAATTGAATATACTTGCTTTACTGTAGCTGCTAGTTCTGCATAGGTACAGCAGGGGTTTTTTTCCCGTATCACTTTCTAAGGAGAACAAATAAGGCACTCCTTCCCTTGGTCCTGTTTTGTACAGCATGTTAGACTGATTTATGTCCATAAAGGTGAGCATAAGAGATTATAATTCTGTTGCTTAGAAAAATACATTGTGGAAGTTTAGGGCATTAACTAAATGAAGGCTGGCAATTACACAGCATCAATACTTGAATGAGAGAGAGGAAAGGAGCATAAGATGTGAAATGTCTTTGAATTCCGGGTTTGGTTTCTTTCCCCTGACCTTCCCACCTTCCACTTCAGTGTGTCTTTAAAAATATTTATTTCACCATAGTTACATTCTGAACATAATACATCAATGAAATAAGTGATACTAAGAATGAACAATGGGCACTTAAGGGCGTTAGGAGTCTTTTACCTGAAATACTAGACTCATTTGGGGGCTGATATGAGCAGATATGCGCAGATACGCATTAATCTTTTCTGTTGCCCGTGGGCAGGTTTGAAATGACTAACCCACAGCCTGCTTTACATAATAGCAGATGTTAGTTGTGGCTCCAAAACCTGTATTTTATCCCTTGGATTAGAGACTGCCTGTAGTGCTTTCTTGAAATTTCTGCTCCCTCTGATATAAATTGCTTATATAGCACTTAGGCACCTGAGATAATGCATGTGTAAACAAAAGTGCATAGCAGCCTTCCCTTTGCCATTTGATAACAGGAACAGGGGGCAAATAACCTAGTTATGTTTGTTAGACATGGGTTTGTTAGACATGCAGAATGGGTTTCTATAATTGTGTCATAAAAGGCTTTCATGGACCAGGGCATACCTTTCAATCCCATGTGAAGATGAACCCTCATCAATCATGAGGCACTATCGTAACAGGCAGAGACAGCTTCTTTCTGCTTCATGTCTGAAGGAAATGGGATCTCTTCCTTTCAGGACTGAGGCTTGGAGGAAAGTGAATTTGCTGAAAACTGGTTGGGATCATATGCTTTATTTCCACTGGAGTAAGGTTCACCTCCTGCTTTGGATCTTGGTCTTTTTTGTGGCTCAGGTAGTAACAGACACCCAGAGTTACATTTTTTTCCTTTGGCTATGATGAGAAGATTATTATCTTATTTTATGGAGGAATGCTGAAGCTCCATTATTTCTACTTCTGTTGCTTCCAGGTTTACCTAAAATTCAGACTCGTGTGTTTTTTGACCTGACTTCTTTACTCCTGCAGTATAGACAAATAATATTGCTTTTGACTGCTGGAATCCATTTATTGTGTACGTGGATTATGGTGGTATTTATTGGCTCTAGTTATGGTCAAGGTTCTGTTGCATTAAGCTTTTCAAAGCATGACGCGTGACACCACTTCTTCAGAAAGATACAAGGCAGACAAAGAAAAGGGGTGTGATATACAAGCAAAGCAAGAGCTACAAAGTGTGAGAGAGCAACGAAACATTTTAAAGGAGGGTTTGAATGAGGCTATGCTGAAGGGAGAGAGGTAAGGAGGAGGCATTGAAGACAGCAGAAGTTGTAAGATGAAGATGCTAGGTGGACTGGAAGAATATTCAGATGACAGTCACCATGCCTGAATGGTGGCTGAATGTTAGGGCAGTTCCTTTATCTCTTCCAGCCATCTAATTTGTGCCTTTGTGTCTTCTGCTGCTCCTTTAGTAAGTAGTTTCCAGTATTATGATGATAATGTTAGCTTTTGAGCTGACTATCTCTGAAATCACTGATAACATTTCTCTCGACTTCACTGATCAAGATCTTATTGTAAAGTGGAATAGAACTGGAAAGAGGAACAAAAAAACCCCAACGAGTTTAGTGAGAGTCAGTTGCTGCATTTTTCAAGCTGCTTGTTTTGATTTGTCAGTTGCTTCCTTGCAGTCCTGTGCTTTATCGTTGTTCACAGATGTGCCAGTGAATTTGGGAGATATGTAAGAGTTGCAAAGTGCATTTTTGTTCAAAGACCGAGGAGAACAGAGCAAAGGGCAGCTTTATAAGTCTGAGCTCCTTGAGACACATGCCTGGGTAATACAAATAAGTTTATTTCAATGCATGACAGCTGTTGCTGCCAAAACTCTGAAGTCTGTTCATAGCATGAAATCTAATGATGAATAAAAATAAGGCTTTGGAACTGCTAGTACATTATTAGGCCTCAGACGCAGATGGTGGGATAGAAAACACCTTTCTGGTTTGTAAACCAGAAATCTTTAAGGCAAAAAAGAGTTTGTGGAAAATAGTTTTCTTGGTGGAACTATGTAGGAAAACTTGACCTTTAAACCTGGAGAAGGCAGGAGATTTCTGTATCCTCACAGAGGTAGTAAGTGCTCTAAATAATTTTCCTGTACGCTTTTTTTTTTTTTTTTTTGGCAAAAAGGAATCAGACTGAACTAGATTTTTTAAGATCTAGAAGAGTTCCATGAACCTTGTCTCTGCTGATTCATATTTCTGCATGTTCGTACTTATGCTGCTTATTCAAAACTTTACAAGGATGCTCAAGTGGAAGGGAAGAGCAAATAAAACTACCTTTCAGTATTGTCTTTCCTCTTTACTGGTTTGTATTTGCCTGATTGGGATGCGGGACAATTCATTGTAAGCTAATTTGAAGCAAGTGAGACAATCTGTTGTGGTGGAGAAAGCACGTGTTACTTGACTGGAAATGGCACCTATATTAAAACACAGCAAGGGAGGAGAAAAGGGTGAAGAAAGCAAAACCTAGTTGTCCTCTTGCCTGAGGCTTACTTGTGTGGTGAGACAAGCAGATATGTAATATTAACTACACCATCTACTAGGAGCTTAAGTGGGAGGCATTTATTTATTTTATGACCAAGGATGCTGAAGGAAGAACCTGATCACTTCCTGTACTGGTTATATTATAAAAAAAGCAAGTCTATAAAACAGATGTAAATACATCCTAGTCCTTTTTTCTCCCATCCTTATCTAGCAATCTGTTTTGCCTCCAACATGGAATCATCAGGGCCCTGAGAGCACTAATGGATGTTAATTGCACAGAGCAGCCTCAACTGGCTTCCTCCCACCTGCTGGGTGGTGTACAGGGGATTCTGAGACAGTCTCATTAATTTGTCAAGATGATATAGAGATTCCATAAATTTTACAATCACAAAAGCTTGCTAGTTTCCTATAATGTTTAGAGAACATTTAGCATAACATTTCATTTTTAAGAGAGATTATTTGAAAGTAACAAGCTTTCTGACTGTCATCTGCTATTAATTAGCATTCTATGGCTGAGGTACCTTTTGCCTGGTTTCTATATTCCAAAAGATATTCTGGTCTAGGTGTGTGTATCTTTGAGGCTGCTGTTATCAAGGGCTTGCATTGCAAAGAGCATCCAGTTTGTCAGCTGTCATTGAGGTCAGTGTGAAACCTGCTGTAGAGATGTTGTGCCAAGCAGCTTTGTAGCATGACAGTCAGCACATGAACTTTCCCTAGGTTACATTTAGGAAAATAGGTGTGGTTTCCCTGAATTGTGTTTGGGTGGTTTTTGTGGTAACTTGATTTTCCTAGAAGCAACAGCTTGCTGAAGAAAAGCGTGAACAGCTTCAAGATTTTCATTTGAATTCAAAATGAAAGCTGTATGGGTCTTAAAGTTTGAGAGCCAGCCTGAGATCTGCTGAAAATGCTTTCTCTAACAGAAGCTTCTGTTCCAAATATTAAATTTAAAAAATGTTAAACTAAAAATTAACCCTTTTGAGAGGGCTAAATGTCTTGTAAAATGTAAATAAATGCACTTCTAAGTCTCTGAGCATATCAAGACAGTTGTAAATCACTTCAACTTTTTTTTTGCTTTCATATATAATGAGATAACATACAGTACATGTTTTGAAATATGCGTGCATTATATAGTTTAATGCCATGAACTAGTCTTGTGCAACAGTGAAAATAGTATTTTACACTCATCAGCTTGAGCAGTTGGTATGTCATCAACATACTAAGTTCTTCATCTGGTTGTGTTTAACTTACAGTCTTGACAGTTGACTTTAAACTTGAGCACCCCTCAGAATGCCTAGCACATGGCCTGTGCTCCCTTCAAAGACTAAAACAGGGTGAAAATGTTTTGAATACCTTTGGCTGATCTGTGCAAAAATGATGAAACCCACCCTCAGCAAACATGTTGTTACAGCTGCAATATGAAGGTTCCTTTGAAACTTGTATTAAACTGCTATCATTCTGATATATCAAAGTCCAAGCTCATGTCAAATTAGGAGTCTATCAAACCAAGTCTTTATCAAACCATGAATGGCATATTTTATGCCCTTGCCCAGTCTTAATTGCACATCAAAAGTACAGGACTAGCCAACACAAATGGCTAATAAATAAGAATGCCTGAGACATTTCTCAGGTTCTTACTGTATATTTGTTCTATCTTTGTTTTCAAATAAGTAGTCCAAATACTTCAAAATACTTCTTTCATGAGGGAGATACTATGGTTTAAGGGCACGTAAATGGAAAATTAACTTTGTGCTTCAGTATGTTTAATGGGACCGTGTAAGTAATATTCCATCACAGCCAGGGCCCTTTCAGTAGGCTGACATCAAAGCACGTAGGCTGGTGCAAATGACTAAGAAAAGCTTTCCTCCAGAGGACTTAAAACAGCATGAGAGAAAATATAAGCTGCTTATTATCTACTTAGGAGTTTTCTATTTGTGTATGGGTTCAAATTAGTTGGGGGCAGTGTTTTCAGGCTTTATGTCTGTAGCCCCATCCTGTGGATTGCATAGGCCTTTGCTGAGGGGGAGAAACGATGCCATTGATGCATGCTGCACCAACACTTGTATGGTGCTGTGCAATACTACCTGTCAGTCTGTCACTTAGGAGACTGTAAATCCATGCAGTGGGTTTACAGGGTATAGTTGTGCCAAAATGGATTCTGACCTTTGGATCTGTGTGAGTCTGGGATGCCATTTGAATATGGTTTTGTGTCCTGTCAGCTATAGTATTTTGTTCACCAGTGTATAATATTTTTCTCACCCGACTTTTATGATCCTGAGCTTTTGAAACAGTAAGTATCACCATTTTTTAAACCTTTCTTCTATATAATAATTTTTTCAGTAGGAAAGATCTTTTTCAGAAAAATGTATATATAGATATATATTTTTCCCCTGTAGTGCTTGCAGTCTTTCAGTAATGGTTTATTACTCTCTGGCCATTTAAGATTCTCTTTAAAGAAAATGTAGGAAAGACCTGGGATTTTGATGCTTTCTGTATGATTTTAAATGTGATAGGCTGTTTAATCACATGTTTAAATGTGATTAGCCTATAGTACTAAGCTCTCTTTTAATAGGTTCTCTTTATAAACTTACTCTGGTTTGTAAGGGTTACAGAGATGGAAAGTGATGGTAAGGAGGGTAATGCTGGTAGTGGCATCTTCTGCTTTATACTCAGCAGGTATGAATCCAGAGTAGTTCTCCTGATGCAACTAGATAATTTGAGATGGCTTCTTGCAAAAATTGAAACACTCTTTTCTGGCCTGTGTTTTAATATGAGCCACTTAGTAACAATGCTATTACTCTGCTTTCCAAAGAGTGCCTGTTTATTGCAGCAGTTTGAGAACTGGATGTTCAAATTCCTCAAAACATTTTAGGTGTTGTTATCCATTAAATAGAAGACTGAAATGTGATCTGGAAAACTCAGGCAAGGCAGCAGGTGACATATATAGTTCCTACCAATAACTGCTCACTTGAACGGATGTTTGACAAGCTTATTCAAAGGATGAATAGGATTGGGTAAGCTGAGACTAACGTGAAGGATGAAGATGGATCATATAATACATCTCATATGCTTAATGTAGGCCACAGAGAAATCAGCAATTGCTTTGATTAAAAATTAATCCCATTGTTCAATATCTACCATATTCTGTCCTATAGGCATATTAGTGACATTAAAACAAACCGGCTCATCCAGAGAAATGCTTACTTTCTCTACTCTGATTCAACATTATTAAGGCTTAAGATTATCAATAATGGGACCCTCAGGACTTGGATGTTAAACATTGTTTAATCAGAAGTCCATAGTGCTAACTGGTTGTAGGCAAGATTTTTAGTTAAGAATGATTTTGAAGTGTTACAGAAAATTATGTGGGAATAATCTACTTTCTTGTGGGGGACTTCATGTCTGCTGTCTACATTTGGAGTTCATGGCACAGTAACAATAGTGGAGAAAGAACTCCCACCCATACGATGGTTTTGTAGCAAGAAAAGTACCGGGTCAATGAAGGGAAGAATTATCTTTATAAATGATTTAATAATAAATACATTTTTTTTATTTTGACTTAAATGTATTGAATTGTAGATTTGAAAGTGTCTTTGTTTCTAATCCCCTTTGACTTAAGAAAGGAACATGTATAATATATCTGCCATAGTTGTGCATGTCTTGAATAATGGTTCTGAAGGTGAGACATTGTCGTGTCATTAACCAGGCATGGTGGCAGTGGGAATGGAAATTTGATGTGCTGTCCTGCACAGAATGCAACTTGTAGCTTTGGAGAGAAACTTCAGGGCGTAAACATTGGGCTGTTTCTGAGCCTCCAGGGGTGGTGTCTTTTCTGATAGAGTTTCATGGGGATATTTTGATGTCTGATTGGTTCTGAAGGATTTAATAATCAGCAACATATCCTATTTTGTTTTTTTCGTACAGCCATCATAGCAGATGTGTAACTGTTGTATCCGAGTGTTCTTCCTAAGCTGCCGTCCTCCCATTAGGTGCACATAGCATGCAGGAAAGATGTATCACAAATTTGTTGTTGCGAAGGAGGATTTCTGTAGTTCTGTCTTTTGCCAAATCTTACTTATTACATGTCATCTGCAAGGGGCTATTTTGAAGCTGCCATATTATGGCATGAATCTAGTTCCAAGTGCTCATGAAAGCTAAAGAGGCCTTTGCAAATACTTACAGCCTGTTCCAGTACCTTTTGAAGAATTTTGTCAAGGTTTGGGATCATACCCCTAGAAATCCAAGTGTCTCAACAGTTCTAGACAAAGATATCAGTTTGGTTTATATGATGACATGTGACTTGCAATTATATTTTGAAATATAGGCAATACAGAAGCCACCATGGAAATAGATACTTTCTCTCTCTGCTCCTAGTACAGAACAGAGTAAGTTTATAGGGAAACCTGAAGCTGTAAACAATGTGCTATAAACAATGGAGTCAGTGCCTCCAATGTTTGTCAGTGAACATAAAACAATAATAAAGAATAATGAAATATTTATAAGCTTTTATAAGTAATTACAATGATGAGATGCAGAGTTTAATTTGTAAGCAATAACAAAATAAATGAAAAATTTATTTTCTATACTTACTGATTCATTTTCAGACTTATTAAAAAATAACTTGTCCCCCTTGTAGCAATAAGATGTGCCAAATGACCTGATTAATGTAAATTTACAATTCTGTTCTCCCATTAAAGTAATTTTACAAGTGGGTGAGTTGTCTGTTGTTCCTTTTCTTTTTTTATCAGGGCACATATGAAAAGAGATCTGAGCTTTTACTGCTGATTATATTGCCTTTCATTGGTAGGACTGGCATTTTATGTTCTCTTGCAGCATGAATAGACTTACAGAACCTGTGTTTTCACTGCGAAGAAGGCATACATTAGAGGGCTTTAAATCAGAAGATTAGTCTTACATTGGCTTGTAAACTAAGGTGAGCTAAGGGAATGCAGCAAGTATTCCATTAAATTAAACATCATAGTGCTCTGATATAAATGTCATTCTGAGGTAATTCCCATCATTTTACTCATTAAGACACTAAAATCTGAATATACCAAACTTCTGTGTTATGGTGGTTGTGAACTGGTTGAGCTGAATTGCAAAATCACTTGGGAATGGTCTAACTCCACTTACACTGAACCTGCCTGCTTTCAGTGGGAGCACAGTTAGATATAATCTCTTGGCCAATCTGTCCTTGAAACCTGCTATGACTGTTGTTTCCCTAGAAGTCTAACAAAGGGATCATTGCCAAGTTTAAACTCTGAGTGATTAAGTAGGATGCAAATAATGCATAGGTGGCATCCTGGCATTCTACACGAGATAAAGTTCGCCCCCTGAACTGAAACAACTGTCCTCGATATTTCAGTTGCTTATTTGTAAAGTGGATACAATAAAATAAAATAAACCTTCTTTACGTCTGTGTGTTATGAGACTCAGTCAGCAGGGTTTTTTTTCCCTTTCCACCTCTGCCCAAACCCCTGTCTACTCCCTGGTTTCTTGCATCCCGTGGCTCTCAGGCGGCACTTGGTGGAGGCCAGGCTTCCCAGCAGGAGACAGCACAGTTCTCATCATGCCTCCAGCTGCCTCGTGGCTCACTGTGGTTTGCTGCTGCACAACAGGTGGAAATGGAAAAGTGCAAGTTTCTTTGCCAAGATTTTAGGCCACCCATGTTCCTCCCAGCTACTGTTCCCCATTTGGTTCCAAGTAAGCATTGATGTTATGTTTTCTTTGCTGTTAGAGAGGACACCTCTGTGATAAGGTAAACAAGGGAGAGACAAAGATCAGACGGAACTTGGGAGTGTTCTTGGTAACCCATATCCCAGGATGTGTTTGTATTTCTCACTCAGTTTGAGCATTGGTGTCTCAATACAGCGCCCTAGGATGCTCAGCATGCCTACTGTATTATACTTAGTGTACCTTACAGTCCAAGAAGAGATGTTAACTACAGTTGGGCTGACTGCTGAGAATGGTATTGCACCTGCGGAAGTCTGGCTGTTCTGTTTTGTTGTTGATATTACTGCATTTTTTAGCAATGATTCCAAGCAGACATGTCTTGAAAGCAGGTTGCATGACAATTCCCAAGGGCTCAGAGCACTTTGTTACTCAGTTTGGCATACCTTCCTGGTTAATGACGTCTTAGATTTTAGTGAGTTGTGCTAACTGCTCTGTTTGGCTCATGATCAGTTTTGTGAAGGGTTCTGTGAGGAGCCAACGTAGGACTTGAAATCTAAAAAATGCTCATGAGGTATAAAGTGACTTTTGTCAAAAGAAGGGAAAGGAGTGAATATGGCCAAGATGATAGCTGTTAAGCTCACTATCTAGTCAAGGTGGAAGGTGAAACAGTAAATCAGGCTGACATTAAGGAAGGGATGTAGCGATACAGGATAATGAAGGCAGCTAGATATGTCTGTAGCACTGACTTCTCCCAGTTGATCACTTTATCCTCTTCTGAAATTTATAATGATCTGAAGGATTTGGACCCTGTTCCTGAAGTGAGCTCCATGCATAAAGCCTGGTGCTCCAACTTAAACTTACAGTGTAGGCTAATGTACTGGGGAACTGCCTGATACCAGGGATCATTTTAGTGCAGTGTGCTGTAGGAACATAAAATGTAATGGCTAACTATTCTTGCCATACAGTATTTGCTTTCTAAGTAACAGGAAGCAAAGGCCTGACCAACCTTCTCTCCCTGAATACCAACAGAGAATTTATTTGTTGCCATTTCTCCTTTTCTTTGCATGAAAATTTTGACATTTCAAAAATGTTTGCTTTTAATTTGAAACAAAAATACACTATCTGTCTCTGTAAATTTTAATTTCTTAAAAAACAGAAGCTATGCTTCAAAAACAAGAACTTGGATATTTTATTTTTTTATTTGGAAGAAACAGACTATGCCTATGATCAAGGCAGCCTGCAGACACAAGTGTGCAAGGACCCAGGCAGCTGCCTGGCAAGCACACTGTCAGGAATGTGGCTAGGCTGGTCATTGAGGCAGCCTGTGTGGCTGCCTGATTCCACTTCAAACACAAATAAAATACTGGTAGAACTGCCAAGTTCTTGCAAAGCACTTGGATTCTATGAAATCAAAGCTTTTGAATGGAGAACTGTTCCAACTGGAATTGATGCAGTTTACTGTACAAATAAGCTATCTGCCTGAACAGTATGATAGTTAAAACAACATTTTAGTTTCAGGATTATTTCTGTCATTTAGTATTTTAGGTAAGATTGGTGAGTGTATAGAAAGAATAAACTAAGCAGAAATAGAAAACAGGATTAAAGGACATGGTGGGACAAGTGTGATGGGAAAAGCAGGTATGAGTGGTGAATGAGTGCTAGAAAGAAGAAAGCTTCAGGCTTTTGCAGTCTGACTGCTCTTGCTGTTTAGAGCTGCACCTTCCAGTGTGGGGGAGATGATCTGAACAGTTGCAGAACCCTTTCAAGAGCTCCAAGCTCCAGGGAAAGTGGAAAGGATTGGAGGGAAGGGCTTGGGAAAGCATTAGATCACCTTGTTAATAAGCAGGGAAAGAGGGTGAAGGGTTTTTTTTTAGTCAACAGTTCTGCATAAGGGATATAACTTTTGTACAAAATCCCAGTTGTTGCTTGCTACTTCTGCTGCTGCTGAGGGTACTGAGTAGTGTTTTAAAGCTTTCATTTTCTCCTGAGCAATATGTGTGTAGGAAGTCATGGATCTGAGAAGTGGGGCATGAGCCATATTAATGTGTACTCCTGTGCTCATCTAGAGTGAAACTCTACCTGCAGTAGCTGCCTGGCTGTGCGCTTGCTGACAATCTCTTGTTTATTGAAAGGGATCAAAATTATCAGCCAAGCAGGTTACTTTGTAGATGGTTAACCACAAGTGGACTTGATTGAAAAGATAAGGCCAAGCTGTGGAAATAGACCACTGCAGATTATAAGGCATGTGTTTAGCACCATTTAAAAAGCCTAGCAGTTCTATTTTTTCCTCTGCTGAGCCCACTTGGCTTGTGTTCATCCAGCTCTGAAAGTATTTACAGCTGCAAGTTAGACTGAGGCAAATGACCACACCTTTACGACAAGAAGCTTTATTATTAGATGTTTAATGTCTCTAGTTCTGGGTGTGCAGACTTACGCATCTCGGGTCTAACTCTCAGAACTGTTTCCTTCTGCAGGTCTGTTTGGGGTGTCTGGAATGACTGATCCCTGTTAAGATTCCTCCCTTCTGTGTTCATTCTTGAATAATTAGCTGAATGTTACTTGCTCAAACTAAAGCCTGCTCCATAATCTCAGTGAAATCCGTGTTGGGACACAGATTAACTTCCTCTAACTCTGTCAGATTCTTGGAAGACATACCTTGTTGAACACTGGAAATACTGGACAGTTTGATTAGATGCCTTCATCTACAACTGACTATTTGGTCACCAGTCCTGAAGCTTAGTCCCTAAGCCCCTGACTACTGGAACATATCTAGATATTTGCAGAGGGCTTGTTAGGGATTTACTTCACTCTGCAAGATATAAGGAATCTCACATAAATCTACAAGCACTTAAGCAGGAGAAAAGAGAACTCAGATTACCTTTTTTTTTTTTAAACTCTACTTCATATTGCCTTCTGTATTGGAAGAATAAGGTGAAGCAGCATATTGTAGTCTATATGTGAAAACACTAGGTTACTGTTACTTTTTTATTTTTAAAAAATCCAGATATTACACCAATCCTTTGATTATATGTGTTGGTGTTTTTCATAAACTGGCTGAGAGATCAAAAAGGATCTCAAAACTGTCATGTTGGGTCATCCTAATCTCATTTAAATCTCATTCCCAGAGCAGTAGGACCAGAAGACATTGTGCAAAATTGATGTGACTGTGGAATTTGTATTTAGAAGATACAAAAGTAATTTACAAAATAAGGACACCCTTTTTTAAAAAAAAAGCTATAACGAAATAATTTTGAAAGAAGCTGTTTGGAATTAAAGCAATCTTTACCTTTCAATGACTAATCATTCTTGGCATCAGTAACAGTATATAACCAAAAAACAGTACAACCCTGAAGGAAAGAGGTGCATTTGGATTTGAAGAAGGCGCAGCAAATACTTTGTACTTTAAGGAAAGGCAATTACTCTGGATCAGGTAGAACAGAAGTACAAGGGTTTTGGCAACGTAAGCAGCAGAATTGTGCATACAATCGATATAGGAAAGGTTATTACTCCTTATTAGGTGCAGGGGGTGGAATATAGAAAGAAGCTTGTGAGTAGCACGCACTGGAGGCTGTGCTCGGCACAGTGCTACCCAGTGAGCAGGAGAGGGCGGCAGAGAAACAGAAGTGCTGTGTGCAATTCCTGCAAAGGCTTCGAAACACCACTTAAATTTTTAAGAGGAGGGAGAGCACATCGGAGCTCTCAGAAGCCTAATCCCCTTCCAAAAGGCAGCTTCATCAGTCCTTAAAGAAAGTCCATAAGACTTACAAAATGTCAAATTCCTGTGGCAGCCCAGAAGACGTGGTGAAGCAGAGAGGCAGAGATGGCAAGATGAGAAGGGAGGACGTGGATGATTCTCAACCTGAGGGGAAGAGGTTGAAGCTGGGGAACGAAGGAGGAAACATTGGGAAGGACAGAGGAGCAGCAGCAGCAGCAGAAGAAGAAGAAATAATGCCTTGTTTAGGCAGAGAAGAGCCTATGCCCGAAGGAGGTGGTGAAGGCAAAAGTGTAAGTGAGGATCTTTAGTGGCTCTGAGCTGGGAAAGGGGGAAGGGCTGTGAGGTTACCTTTGAAATTATTTGTCATCCTGAAGTTGGTAATTGGGCATCAAGTAGTGTAGGACGAATGTGATCAAGTGTCCCGCCTCACTGAGATTATAAGAATGTTACTCTTCAGTTTCTTATCTTGGCTACCTGCTTTTTAGTGCAGGAGTGTGTATTTTAATCTGGCTCTCCCTGTTAGCTGCTTGCAAAATGTGTATGTCAGAGAAGTTATTTTTTTGGGGGGGTGAGAGGGGAAGGAATATTAACTGCTAAGGCTCATTTTTCTGCTCCCTATATCTATTTAGAAATTGGGTAGCAGTTGGTACATTGAATTGGACATTTTGAGTTGTTTATCAGTCCATCCATCCAGACTTTCAACCACATTTATGTTGTGGAACACTATTTTACAGCTGTGGGTGAGGGTAGAGCCTCCAGGGGAAGAGGAGAGTTGGTGGTTAGAGATCTCATCTGGTGAGAGAGCAAATGTCATCTGTTGAGATTTTGCTAAAAAAAGCTGCTGAACGGTTGTCTGTATAAAGATCACTGTTATCGCATCTTTATAAGAGGTTAACTTTGTCAGTGTTTTCTGACTGGTTATTTAGCTCAGCTGCTCTGCCTGTCAGCCAGTTTCTGAGGCATAGCAGAAAGCTGAGGGGGAGAGGGGGCGAACATATGGATTCCCAGCCAGCTGAAGCTTTTCTTCTCATGGTGCAATTTGGGCCAGGTACTTTTCCTGGACACATACTGGCTGCTTCCCTCAATCAGAAGTGAAGGGGGGTGAGAACAATGTCTTGGGTGTAAATGTTTCCTTTTTAAGTCATCATACATTGAGAGTATAGCTTCTACTTTTTTCTTAACAGATGCTGGAAATTTTACTGCACAGGTTTTATCTAGAAGTTTTCTGAAATGTGTTTTTTCTCTCCTGGGATTGATTTCCTGAATTAAGGTGTTCCTCTTCAAATGAGGAGTCGAGTAGATGCTCCACATTTCAGTAGGATTTAAATTTTTAAATAATTTGAAAGGTAGTTTACTCAGTTCATTCTGGCGGAACGTCATCTCTAAATGCAACAGTTTTCGTGACCCACAAAATTATTTAAAATGTGTCTAGAGTGTCAGCTTATACAAGCAAAAGTCTATTTTGTCAGTCCATGTAACAGCATATAGTTGCACTTTGGTATAAGTCTATGTTTTGGGTTTCCAATGCTTATGAAGGCATGGTCTTTTTAACTCTCAGATACCAAAGTAGCACTCATGTTCTGATACCAGTTCTGGTAGAGAATTTTTTTTTTTTTTCAAAGGTACACAATGTACGAGCAAGTTAATTGGTCAAATCGTAACTCTTGTTTTTGTCTGTTTTTTTTCTGAAAGTAAAGGTTTTAAATCCATTTCTCTAGATGATAAATATCCATAACTGAATACCACTATGATTGGGGTAAAAGTCTTTTTGATAGTACATCTTACTATAATATTTAATTAGGAAGTTATTGAAAAATAAGCCTTAATTGAATAAGTTTGCTTTGTCTTTTGAGGGATCAATTTTAGAATGTAGAATATACTGGAATGGTGCATACCTAAATCACTGGGCTCTGCCCCATTTGTGAGACTTGGTCTACTCCCTTATTAATGTTCTACTGCTACAGGAAAGTTCTGTGGTGATGGATACCTGTCCTTGTTTTTTGTCCTTTCAAGGACCTGCATATATCTGCTCAGGCACTATATTCTGACTTTTCATCAAGGGGTTGCTCAAAATATTAACAAATCAAATATGATAATGAGCAATTTGTTATAATAATTCTTAAATTCATCTGAGTTTGATTCAAAATTCATGAAAGCTTAATGAAGGTATTCTTTCAACTCACTTCAATGGACTCTTGATTGGGATGTTGTGCTACATTTTGTATAAAGTTCCAGCACTTTTTTTCCCCCTTCCGATTTAAAGCAGTGAGTCTGAGTTGGAGGCGTTATTAGAAATAAATGGCGTGACATTTTAAATTCTGTTAACATAAAACTCTTTCTAAAAACAATAAAAACTTGTTCAACAATCACTGTGTCTGTCACCTTGTAGAGAGCAAGCTACTGGAAAAGATGAACTGTGTGCCCTTAGGAAACACTAGAATGACTTCATATCTGTGCTTAGAAGAATCTTTGTTTTAATAGGCATAGTGGTATGGGTAATCAATGCCTGCATTGGAAGAACATTTCCTAATAGTCCATTATGTCTTCTATTTTAAAGAAGGACATTAAAAAAATATATAGGCTTTAACTCATTTTTGGACTAGTAATAAAAAAAATCAGCACACTAAGTGTGCTATTTCTTTATATATTCCACTGCTGTTTGCCTGATTCGACATCCATTCTTAGGTTTAGAAGGAAGAAATCTACCTAGGTCATCTGCTCTAACTCATTACTCCACTTATGAAATCTGGTATTATGACAGAATGCAAACACCATCTATATTTTATGTTTGTGAAATGATGTATAATACTTCTGGGCATTTACTTGGCATTGTGTATTGATAACAGTAGCTGCTGCTGTGCAGAAGTTGGTTGCAGAAGGACATTTCTGCCACTAGTTTCACTGGACAGAGCTGTTTTGTTTGCCATGGGAATGAAGGGCTGCATATGCCAACAACTAGTTTGCAGTGGTATCTGGAATGATTCCTTCACTTAATACTAGTAGCTAGTTAATGTAGTAACCTGGGGTAAAACTGTAATTGTTCATTTAGACATCTATTAAAATAACTTGCTTCTTGCCTTCTCTTTTTATTACTTTAATTTATAGTGAGAAAACTGTTCACAGCAGGTGTGAATCACATAGTCTAAGGCCATGTAATTTTTTCCTCTGTAATGTTTCTTTTTGGCATAGCATCAGAACGAAGTATTTGGTTCAAACGATATGGAATGCAATCATTGTAGTAGGGTTCAACTTAAAAATTTCACGTTTGGTACAGATGGTGCAGAATTAGCATTTGGAAGAGCTGATGAGTCACCCCTTTTCATCAAAGGTTTGGGTAAAAGTATTTAACTACGGTCTCTGTAGAATTCAGTCTACATCTTGTATGCCTGGAGGATGACCATAACTGTCAGCTACGTGATGTTCTTTGTTGATTGTCACCCTACCCATACTCCAGCACATACTGGAAATTATTAATTTAGTATAAAATGGTATTTACTGAAAAAGAAAGCATGTGAAGAAGTAAGCATGCAAGTAATGTTGGGTTTTTTTTCTAGGCTGATAGACATGTTCTTTCCCTGACGAGCTTATACAAGTTATGAGTTACCCATGAGTTATGATCATTAAGAATGTGTATCCTTGCAATCCATGTATCCTTGTATGTAAAGGATACAGTCTTGTTTGGTCTCTCTTTAACCAACTGTTAGTCCATATGGCCTGGTGAAGGTTGTTTGGATTTTGGTGCAAAGATATTTCTGTATTCATAATGTCTGCTGTGTTACAAACCAAATTTTTTTTCCCTTAAACATTTGTGCAAAATTTATAGAACAAGACCAAATTCCTGGGTTTATTTTGACTTCTTTAGTGTTCATATAGCATCCAAGCAGTCGTAACTGTGTTTTCATCTCTTGTGTCACCTGTGCAGGAATGTGTAGGAGAGAGCTTGAACTTTTTTCCCTTTAAGCAACTTTCAGAAAGACTTAATGCATTTGGGAATTAAAACACTGTTTCACATTCTTACAAAAATTGGCTTTGCCTTTGTGGAGACTTGGAAAAGACAGAAGTAGTGGAAAAATGAACTACTTCTGCACTTGGAAAAGTGCAGAATTGCAGTGAAGAAAAATTGCAACTTTTCATTGTTAACATCAAAAGTATTGTCTTTATTGCAGTTTTGGGACTGTCATGTTGTAAAAGAAAATCTGAGAAAAGTATATGAAAACTTGTTCTTTAACACTTTTGTAGGAGCAGAAAACTGCTTTTGCTGATCAACTCTGAAGAACTGACTACACTAAACTTGTAGCATATGATAAATCCAGGCTTCTAAATCTCAGATGTTAATAAATAATTTAAATACAGTTTAGATGGAAAGATGTGGTGTCCTCGTCTTTGCATATAGAACAAATTGAACCTTTTCATTACTTCTTTGAAAAGTGCTGGGAGATCCACTCCTTAAAAATACTTAATCTTTAAAAGCAGGTAGTAATTTGTTGGGAATTTTGGATCAGTTGAAATATGGGGAAACTACCTTTCATGTCAGATTAAATTTTTAGCATTCTTTTCCCGCATTCATCACTGCCTGCATGAGACTTTTGGAATTGAGATTCACTCCAGTCCCTGTGGCCTTTCCTTCTGTTCTCCACAGTGGCGCTATCACATGGTACCTAGGTCCTGGATGCCTGGTCTGGCTAGGCTATGGTAAAGGATAAGAGAAGCTTTCCCTCTTTCCTCATTCCCTAACATCTGTCTGCTCCTTCATGTCAAACTTGTACTGGACCCATTTGATAGAAGCACTTCACTTTGGCTCTTTTCTGGTGTACCAGTATTCCCAAACTGTAGAAGAACACACCCTGGAAAGCTGAAGAACACACCTGGGAAAGCTGATCATTTAAAGGGTTATTTCTCAGGAGGAGAGGAAGGATTTTCTAGGAATTAAAGTACGAGCTTGGAACTTAGAAGGCCTAATGTTCAGTTCAAGATAAAATTACCTCATGTGAGGGACAGGTATCAAATTAAAAGCTCTATAAAGACCAGGTGAGGATATAGGAACTGAACCCTGCATCTGGATTCACTGCAGAAACTTTGGTATATGCCTTTAGCTGCGTGAGCTGCTGTCATCCAAGTACTTGAGGTAAATAGCAAAGATATAAGGAGGCACTGAATATGAGAATGATGTTAATCTAGAGAAATGAAATGCACATTTATTATCTTTTATGTTTAGCTCAGGTTATATGAAAAGTAGTTTTTGGCTCAATAACTCAAGTCTTTTTCATGAAATATATGCATCAGCGTAGAGTCAAGTCTAAGAAGTGAATCTGAAGTCTGACAGCTTGACCTTTCTGTGCATTGCTACACAACTTTACACTGCGTTAATGCGGTTTCTCATACAGACTTTTTCCTTTAGAAAATTTATTTGCTCCTTAGAGTTGGTTTATTAAGTAAACTTGCTTTTGTGTACATGGCTTTGTGCTCTTGATCATATTTATGAATATTACTTGGAAGGGGAATCATGTTCAGAGAGGGAGAACCTGGAATGGTGAATCGATACTGGATTGAGAGTCCAATTTAAGGTGCTGATTTTTGGCTTTCATGGTCCTAAGTAGATTGAAGCACTCTACTGTCAAGGCTGCAGTTTAGGTTTTTTCCTCCTCCTTATAATACTGTTTAAATCTATTGAGATCCATTTGTCCTCAGAAGTTATGGAACGGAATGGACCTCGTCTCAGAGGACACCACAGATTTGAAATATTTTGAATAGTGTCACTGTGACTTGAGCAGGAATAACTGCAGTAAGCAATTGACTAAGACAACTAAAGGCAGCAAAAATAGACCCTTATGGATGACCTCATTTTAACATTTTTACTGTAGTTATTAGGACAGATCACTAGATGGCAGGGGGTAAGTGTACAAAACTTAAGACTTCATATGGACTGCCTGATTGATTTGACATGGGGGAAATTTCATTTTATTCAGTGAATGACTGCCTGTTTTTAACACGCAGTTGCAACCAAGAGTAGCATAAGCTCTTTGTATTTACTCATTAGAAGTTTAATTTCACTGACAAGGAACATTCATGGAGCATTTCTGTCTCAATTTGAATAATCAATTACCTAATAATGTCATTTTTTTAGAGTAACTAGAATATTACTTTTGATTGAAATTACAACCAAAATGCATTAAAATCTTCTGAAGAGCAAGAGAAGACATTTCTGGTCTACAGAGTTGAAGTAGTGGAGATATGAAATTCGGATATTTATGCATTGCTCTTATTTGCTACTGTCTTTCTCCTTCTGTAACCTAATATAGGTCAGTGTGCATTGAATAATCCCTGAGTCATTATGAAAAATATTTTTATTTCAAATCTTTATGATTTAGGAATTAATAAAATTATTTACTGTCTGGGTGTTTTTGTTTTTTTAATGTTTGCAGTCTTAGTCATTAGCCTGGATTGAAACAATGGGGAATATGCCATAGAAGCCATGCAAAAATTTAAAAAGGAAGCAGGCTGGTGTTTCACCAGCTTTCCCTTTCTTGTGGAGTACTCAATGTTCGGACTCATTTGTGAGTGCATTATTACTCATGAGTTGCCTGTTTTGTCCCAACAATTTAATATTAGACTGTAGTGTCTGATGCACTGACACACATATAATTTCTTCATAGAGAATGCACTTAGTGTGTTCTAATGCTCTTTCCACTGTGCAGTTCTTAAACAGCCCAAGAAGTTGTACATAGTCTTGTCTACACTAGAAAGGAACTTATCCTTTAAATTAAGAATACAGAACATTTACTTTTGATAGTTGTCTTGTGTCTTGAACTCTTTCCTTCTGACATCTTAAGCTATTATTAAAATGGACTTTTTCAGCAGTTGTGAAGCAAGCAAACAGGAATCTTTTAATAGTTTGATGTAGGAAAATACAACAGTTGAGTAACTTAACCTAATGTCATTGACTGTAAGTGGTAGATAATGAAGTAATTCTCAGTTAGTTGTACTGAGACTTAATTAATAAAGGTCGATCTAAGATTTACCAGTCAGTGAGAAGTGGCAGGAGAGGACATGTTGGTAGCAGCAGTCCTTGGAAAGGATACTTTCATTCTAGTCATAAAAGCAAAACGTGTTTAAAGTGAAGAAGATTTCACAATAATTCTTATAAATCTCTCTTTCTTTTTCCTGCTACTTTCTTTCTGCATGCTTACAATATAATGTATTTCAGCCATATAACAGTAGCCATTACGCAGTGTTGTGTCTGGCGATAGTGCTACAGAATGCTAATGTTTCTTTTCTGCAGTCTCAGGTACTTGAAAGGAAATGTTGACTGTTGTGGATCATTGTGTTTCAAATGTTACTGTGTATTACAGATTGTTTAGGATCCCTAGGAAATAACACAGCTCTGGTCCTTCATTTCATAAAAAAATTTTATTCTTTAACTAGTTGGTAACTGGACAGACAAGTCAAAAGGTGAAGGGAAAGAGAGGCACGTACTTGTCCCAAGGCTGTATAGCAAGTCATTAACTGAAGTGCTCTCACTGCTCAGATTCCAGGCCTCAGCTGTTAAGACCAATGATCACCAACCTGTCACTTGGAGGTAATGTCTGAAACCTTCAGTTATTCTTCATCGCTATAAGAAAGTAAAAGCTGCTAAAGGAGAACAAAGTTGAGTATCTGTAGTGTATTACTTGCTCAGTGTTGTTGCCTAAAGGCTAGCAAGAATTGTGCAGGGTCCTCATGGCCTTTAATAATTGAGGAGGGACACCATAGAATCAGTTGTCACTGGCGTAAACTTAAAGGGCTCTATGTTTTCCCAAGTTCATAATGACCTTGAATAGTTGAGCAAAGACAGCACAGGATCAGTCATTAATGGCATACACTTAAACGGCTCTATATTTCCGCAGTTCCTGTAATTTGATGGTATTGGTTACCTTTGATGGTAAGGAGACGATGACAAATTTCGATGTTTTCACAAAGTTTCTATTATTGTTAATGTTCATGAACAGTGTGGTAAATTCCTGTTTTAGAGAAACAGTGTTATCTACTCAGTCTCCTTGTTCTGAACGTAATGATTAGAGATTTTAGTAAGATGGTATTTGCAAGGTTTCTTTAAGATGAGAATTTTAAATAACACGGCTCATTTAAAATTCCTATTTCTGCATTTGCTGTAAGTCAGAATGACTGCAGATGTTGGAAGGCTGCATAGCATGGACCATTTCTGCAAGATCTGAAGGTAAAAAATGTGATGTATTGTCAAATACTACCCTGGTAATGATCTCTATTTTTTAAATGCTCGTTGCATCTTTCTTATTGATATTCTTGTTGATACCTGAATCTGATTTAGTGCTTTCTATTGAACGTTTGTTTCTTTTAACTGGGGCTTAGTCTTACTAGTGCAAATGCCAAATAAATATGCATAGCCTTAAGTGAACTCGTGGCACAAAACTTGCACAAACAGCAAGGATTGAATTTAATCCAGTAAATTTGTACTAATCTATAGCATAGTGGATCAGAACTACTTTCTTCTGCCATCCTATTTAGTGAGCACTAATTACATGCTTTGTATCGGTCAAAAAAATCAAATTATTTTATATTCATGATGCTGGTCCTCATGTTTCAATATCCAAAGTCACTACTCTGTGACTGGGTGTGATGGGCCAGCTCTGTTTAGAGTCCCAGCAAGAATAAGAGGTGTTTGGCAGTTTCTGGTAAGGTACGATAACTGTGTTTTTGTGGTTGATCAGGACACAAAGTTGTGCTGGAGCTGAGTAAAGAATATTCTTATAGGAAGAACAGCTGCACCTGTACACTGACAGGCTTTTTGCTAGCATAGAATTAGACCGATGGGGGAGAAATAGGTCCTTAGTGAGGTATGCTGGAGGAAAGGTAGAAGAAAGAGAGACAGTGAGACAGGCTGCATAGCCTTATCATGCATTTAAATCTCTCAATCTCACTTAAGTGTACATCCCAGTTCCACTTACACTATGCAGGCTTTGGCAACTGTTTTATTTACTCACACATGTGTTTTAAAAGGTTGTGGGTTTTTTAATTGTATTGATACAATGTATATAACTTTCTGTCATTGTATGAATGCTTGTTTTACTAGTTGAGATGTACTGTGTATTCAACACATAATATTTTCCATGAATGTTATTTTCCAAAGACTGAAGGCTAATCACAAAAAATATAAATGGGTTTAGTATGTAAAATTCCAAAATGTCACCACACTGAGATGATGTTAGTTCCTTGAGTTGGGCCATAACTAAATGGAAAGTAATCATTCTGATCAGTAATACACTGGTGAAGTAACCTCTATTCTGAGATGCTGAGAGGTTCTTATTTCTTTAACTAAAATACATATTTCAACTAAAAAACCTAATCTTTTCACTGTCTCCAGAGGGCAAAATCATTGACTGTTATGTTTAGAAACTGTGAATTAAAAGAGTCTGTATAAAATGGAAAGAATGCTGCTTGAGCAATTAATCACTTTTTACTTAATTTAAAATAAATAATGACATGTTTAATTAGATTTAAAAAAAGACTGGTTCTTGGACAAACAGCAGAACAAAATTTTTTCCTCTCATTACAGGTTGGTTTCCAAATCTTGCAGGCACAATAGTTTTTGGTTGTGGGACAATATTTTCTTCCAATGATGTTCTGTGTAAGTACGTTACTCAAAGGCTTGATGCTCTTGGCCCTTTTAGACCCTTTTTAGACTTCAAGGCTAGAATTGACTGTTAGACCCTGGTTTCTGTTAAAAGTTAACACTAACTGTGCAATTTCTGTTTGAGCTAGAACACATCCTTTTTAAGCAACAACCGTTGTTGATTAAAGGCTTCAGGTCATGGACAATTCATCAAATCCCCAGGTAAATTTCTTGCAATAGCTAATTACTCTCACTGTAGAAAAATACATGTACTTCCCTGTAGCTGGAATTTGCCCACCTGCACATCCCAGCACCAAATCTTATTGACTGCTGTGATGGGAATAAAGTCATCGCCTTCTCTTGAATAAACTAAGTAACTGTATCCACGTACTTTGTTTGCCATCTTGAAGGTCTGTGTTCGCCATCTGAAAAAAATTAATCTCTACCCTCTCTGGCTCTTTGCAAGTTCAGCATTTTTGAAGGCTGATTCTGCTGAGGTCCTGTTAATATTTCAATTGTTTAGGTAATGGTACTCTGCCTTGGATTTCAGGTTCATTTACCCACAACTGCAAGTGAACTTGTTGGTATGTTGATGCTGAGCAGAACTATACCCTTGTCCTGCTTTTGTCACGAATGATTCTGTGTTTGTCCATATGGAAGTGCATTACTATCAGACAAGCCCAGAGTTTATCACTGCTATTTGGTTTGTTTTAAGTGGTCTGAAAATTACCAGTGGCTTGATTTATACCTACCCACTTCCCGCAATTCATTGAAAATAATCACTAAATAATATTAATGGCAGAACAGATCCTTGTGGGACATAGCTTTAGCGGCATCTTAATTGGAATGACTCTGCTGCTTTTTTTTTTTTTCCTATGTGATCAGTTTTAATTTATTTTAAAGTGTGCTGTGTAGCTGTGCAGTTAAACCAATCTGGATATGTATGTTAGTACTCCAAAGTGGTTGATGTGTATTATAAATAAATATTTTTTATAAGTGGAACTCCAACAATTCAATCAAAAATCACTTGAAGTTGGACTATGCTTCTTTTACATAACCCACCATCAGTTGTCAGCATTCTGTTACATAGTCCTGAGCTGTATTCTAATTTCCCTAATTGTCCTAGATCAGTGCAACATTAGGCAGCCATTTCCTATCCTTACAATATACTGAATGGTGATTTTTTCCAAAAAGTATTTCATTATATAATAGACCCAAGAAGTCTAAACTGAATTCATATCTTGTTGATATCTTTTGACAGATAAATTTTGCCCCAAAGATTACTTTCCAAATCTTTGATCTTCCTAGTTGATGGGTCAGTTTGGACAGAAGGCTAAATATATTTGTGACACGAACTACTCTTCGGTGCCTTGGGACTTAATATCTATAACCTGTATATAAGGTAGCTGCTAAAGCTGTTCCCTTGGGGATATGTACAGTGTGGATTGTTCTTAGCAGGGAAGCTTTTAACAAAAACAAAACAAACAAACAAAAACCAGAAAAAAAACCCAGCTGTGTGGCTGAGATAAATTATGGGCCAATGTGGTCTTCAGGTTCTTGGTCACTGTAGTGGGATTGTGTGATGCTGCTGGAAGGTGATCAGTGTGTTATATATTTCATAAAAAAACCTGAGTGACCCGTTTACTGAGGACATGTAACTAATGTCTAAATCCCAGATAAAAGAAATCTCACCTCCAGAGGTGGTTGGAATCATCGCTGGATGCTCTGAACAAGGCAAAGGGAAAGCAGTGAGGGACCGTCAGCAAACAGAAGAGCTGAGTTCACTTGGTATCTATAGATACAAGTCTGACTTGATACTGTTTAAGAGGATGAAGTACAGTGTTACTTGAGAGTGGTAGCAGTTTGGCTACAAGTCCTAGCAACTTCTTAGTTTTCTCCTGTGCCATAATAATGTTGTCTTAGTGGTGTTTGTGCAACATACAGTATTGCCTCTGCTGAAACAGATTGAGCTATACTATAACACTAAAGGTTCACACTCACTGGCAAGTTCACTTTGTGGAACAGCTGTTGCACAAGGTTAGGGAAGTGGGATTCCTGGTAGTGCTGAGAGGAAAGAATGCATAGGTTTGGGTTTGTTTTTTTTTTTTTTTTTGAGGGGGGGAAGGGTTGGGTTTTTTTTTTCACTAGGGAAAAAACATAATCCCACAAAGCAGTATCTTTGCTCAAACCACCTAGTAAAGAAAAACTAAACGTATACAGCAATTAATCGTATTTAATAGACTGCTCTGTTTTCTCAGTATATGGCATTTTTAATTGGAATTCCACATATGCAAATTATAGCATCCTGTTATCTATTTACTTTCTTAAAGCATGTTTCCATAAAATGAGCATTTACTTAAATTGCTAAAGTAGATTTTTTTTTTATACCAGCTGCATAATTGCTAAACATGTTGCTTTTAAATCTGTTTGCTAAAGGAAGGGGGCTTTTTCACGTGCTAATCCTCAGCCCTTCATCTGGAGATTCTAAAGAAGTAGCTGTTACAGGTTACTAAACTAGTATTGAGATTTGAACACTATACCAATTCACAGAGGCTGCAGAACTGAATTAGTTGCATATGTATTATGTGATTGTGCAAATGTGTTTACATCCTTGTTGCTACTTTAGCCTTGCATCAGTTTTTGTAATTGCCAGGAATATTTTTCTTTTTCTAAGCACAAAGTCCAAAATATCCTACTTCATTAATGCATCATTTTGTCATGCTGACTTAAGGAATCCTGGAAATGAAGTGTGCGTGTTTGGCCTATAAACAAAAGCTTTCAGCTTTTTAAATTACTGACCCTACTCCTTGGTCTAAGGCATTGTCTGAAGAAAATGATGACTTTCAAGGTGTAAGGTCTGTTTCCTGTCATCTAAAGAAAGTGCATGTTGTCTACAGAACTTTGAAAATTCACTGATCTTTTCTTTTCACTCTTTAGTTTGAACTTTTGAAAATAATTCCATATGCTCTTCCACAGGGATCATGAGAGTGGACACTTCTGGGGTTGTAGAGCATGGTTCCTGCTGGCACATGATAGAGAGACGGTTTATCATAAGTCTGTTTCAGGATACATTGTTAGCATGTTGTTCATTTAGTCAGCAATAGGACCGAGAAAATTTTCAAAGAAATGGACGTTTGGGTAACCCTTACTGTGAATCTTAAGTCAGTGATGTTTGCTGTCTAGTAGTAGTAGCTATCTCAACATTGAAATTGTCAGAAGTCAGTATCTACACCATTCTCCTTACAAAAACAAGCAATCAAAACATCACACAAACATGCACTTTCTATATAGTACTTTTTAGCCAATTAATTCTAAAGGCTTCTAGTGTGAAGTGCTTGAAGTGTCAAAAAAGTGTCCAACAGCTTCAAGTGTCAAAACCTGCAAGTTTCATCTGTAATAACAAATTATATAAAATCATCTGAACTGTCTTCCTTATGAAGACATTTTCTTATTTACAGAGACTTTAAATGGGATTTGGAGGCAGGTTGATGGAATTTCATTGCTTTCACCTAGCAAAGACAATGCATTTTAGTAAAGTAAACCCTCTCAGTAGAAGAGATTAAGTTGGTTGGTGGGGGAATATGGATAAAATGTAACAGAATAAACAGTGGAAACAATCTGCTTTTCTCAAAGTTGTCAAGAAGAGAGGGAACTAATGCAACGAGTTGTCGTGAAGCTCCCAAGGTACTTGATGCTTCTTCCTCAAAATCTAAAGGTACTGCTTGTGCTCCCTTTGAAACCAAAGAAATCAGCCACTAAAGTCATAGCAACAGAGGATGAGACCTGTTAAGAGCATGTCTTGCTGGAGCTGGCTGTCAGGTTCTGTTTAAACAGCTTTGCTTTGTCTTTGACAATGTTCAAATTATTTGGTACTCATCACAATGTTTAACCTGTGATGTTTGTCATGTCTAGAGCTTTGTGGTTTTACCTTGTTAGCACTGGATGCTGTTCTGTAGATGGATGGCAGAAGCCAATGCTTTAGTGTCTAGTGTCCCAAGATCCATTTTTCCTTAGGAAATCAAGAAAAAGAATGCAGCTGTGTATCTGACTAATGTTTTGTTTTCTCCCTTTGCATGGTAATTTTCCTCCTACATCTTTAACTTAGAAATAAGTTAAAATTTCCTTGCTTTTAGCTGTACTTATATTAGTTCAGTCAAGGGTCCCCTGACTCCAAAGTGGCTTTCTTAGCACAATTTACCAAGAATTAGTTATATCACATAAAGCAAGTAGTTAAAATTCTCATATTCTAGGATTATGCATTTTATAAATGGCAACAATAACACTTTAACATGCACGCCTCCATTAGGTTCAACTAAAACTTAATTAAAGTTTGAAAAGCATCATGAGTTTTCTGATGAAAGGCCTTATGTAAATTTGGGAAGTGTGTTTATTATTGCTGATAATAAAAGCCTGGTTTCTTCCGAACAGCTTATATGTTAAGCTACAGCTTGAAGGTGACTTGGGGTCATATTCAATATAATCTTTGTCTGCATTGAGTGCCAGGAAGCCCTCCAAAGGCCAAGCAGACTCCTTCACCTTCAAAATTAATTTTGCAATATGACTGCAGCAGAGTTTGATTTGCGAACACAGTAACTAAGTTCCTTTAGTTTGGGGCTAAGGGAGATGGTTGCTTTCTGTATAACACTTACTAGACGTATTCTGATTTCACTTAAACTGAAGGAGGTGGCAAACGCTCCATAGATGTCATTTGGATCCTCCTACATCTCCCAAGACCTGAGCCAGGCTCTAGTTTTCATGTGCACTCCTAATTTAAACTTTAAGCCTTCTAAGACTGGAGTAAAAGTGCACTTGTATTAAAAGAGCCTTGATACCTCCTGCAGAACTGACACAAACATTTCATTAAACAAATTGCCATGTTTGTTTTCTTGTGTTTTTGTTTGTTATTGTATGAGGCATTTGCATGAAAATGGGATCTTGAAGAGTTCATCTGTTCCTGCTGCTCATTCCTCACCTTCAGGCACAATCTTTGGTCTGATTTGCAATTAGTTACTATGTTAATGATTGCAGTGTCAGAGTTGGTACCATGCTTTTGGGTGGAGAGGGAGCAGCAGGAGCTGATGAATACTTAAAACCACCCGAGTTTTATGCAAAGATCTCTGCAAAATTACACACACGGGGGAAAGATGCCATTGAGAAGCCACACAGACTGAGTGGAATGCTCTTTAAAACGCTATTTTAGATGTTTCCATCCCTGACCTGTCTCTCATCAAGCCAGTGTCAAATTAGTAACCAATTGTAGCCATGCTGGAGCAGGAACAAAGTTTAATGGAATATACAGGGAGATGTCAACAGCTATTCTCAGACTTTTTTTGTTTGAATAGGGCACCTGTGGTGGGAGCAGGATTTCTGTTGTCTGGGGGAAGAAATCGGCACTTCAAGGTATGAATCAGGAGTTCATTCCATCATAGGAATAGTGGCTTGAGCCAGGCACCAAAACCACCTCTCAAACAGGGAGCAACACAGATCTGCATGAGCATTGTTTAAAATCCTAGAAAGCTACCATTTTCGGTGAGAAAGCAAAACAGATCTGAGTTGAGGCAACTGCATCTTCTGGGAAACTGATGTTTTGTAATGTATGTGGCTGTGCTAAGGAGGGCAGCTGGCCCCTTGGTTCAAGCTCTGTCCTCCTGGAAGATGTAGCAGATGCTTCTGATAAAGCGTGGACCTGAATTCCTCTCCTGAGACTGAAAGAGCTAAACTGCCTTTGCAGTACTCTAAAGATGTCCCTCCTTTATCATAACTAGTTTTCTTAATAACATGCTTAGTTTTCATACTTCCTAGCTGTTAGAAGATCAGGCACATCTGGGTTATACAGAGGAATGCCTTTGGGAAAGTTATCAAGGGGCAGTCTTGCATGTTACATTTGGTACCAAATACAGGCACAGGATTTTAAGTGTGTGCGTAAGGTAGTGTTAACGAGGGTATGTAACATTCAGTTAAAACTATGTGTCTAACTTTGTTGCACCACATTCCCAAATTAATTTTGAAGCCAATGATGTTTTTCTGTGGATTCCTTCAGTTTATAGATTGAGAGCAGGGTTGGGGGGATCCCTTCACTATTTTCATGGAGATGAAACAGCTAACATAAAGCAAAGCCGTGTCCTTTCCTTGCGGTGGCATGTCAGGTGCCTTGTAGAATATGGTCAGAAGCTATACAGCATGAGAAGTGACCTCAAGCAGGATATGATGAGATGTTGCCAAGTAAACATTTCCCAACAAGGGCAAAAAACAGGTAAGATGAACAAATTGTTCCCTGGAAAATGTATCTCTTTGTAATGATAACTTGGAGTGCTGGAGATGACTGAAATTATTATTGCTGACTTTGATACATATTTGTGTGTGTAAGCTCCTCTTACATGGCAGATTTTCATTGCAAATGAACTTCATTGTCTTAGGGGGAAAAAAAAGTAAGTCTGTGTCCCAATATCTTATAATTACTAAATGAGATGAGATAATCAGAATTGGCTTATTTGCTTTTTTTTTTAAATATAGGTACTTCAAAAAGTCTCATTGTTTTGTTCAGATTAAATTCTGGATGCTGTTGGGGAGTACTGGCCTGAGAGGTTGACAGCAACTCAGTGATCTGTGAGAGCTGGTGAAAGATGTCTTACTGGGCATCTGCATAGATAGGTCACATCCCAAAATAACATGAGGAACTTTGAAACCGAAATTGCTGAGGCCATTATCACATTGCCTTCAATTAGGGGACAAATCAATGTTTCAGCCCGGCTGTCCTTTCTGAAGTTGTTTTTAGAATCTTGGTATTTAGGAACCCCCTATGACTAGGTCTTGTTTCCTGCTTGCCTCTTTTCAGCATTCCCCCTGCCCTTTTGTCTCCCTCTTTAGCAGGGCGTATATGGTTTACAGTAGCCAGCACAGTTCTCCAGGGTTTTTGCTTTCACCTCTGAGACTTTGGTAGCTGGAAGAAAAAGCTTCTGATTAAAGAACTGACTTGCTTACCTCAATGGCCTATTCATCTACAGGATGCCTATGTTTTCATCTCCTCGAGTGATTAAGGAGGCTGAATTTAGAGCTTGCTTCTATTATATTGTTAGTGTCAGTATCAGTTTGCTTTCTTCTACTTTGCTTTCTTTTTTTTTCGTAAATACTAGATAGCCATTTTACCTTTCCATTTTAAATGCTGAAAAGCTGCAGTGGGAATGAAAGTATCCAGCACTACATATTTTGAAAAATAAAGAAATTAAATAATCCTGAAGTTGTTATTCCTATAATTTATCATGTTCTTTGGACTACACATGTTGTGGAAAAAAAAAATAGCTTCTGTAGGAATAAGGACAGTTGTGTCTGTGGGGACTGAACTGCCAAATGTCACCTTAAGCATTATAAAAAATGCCAACAGCTTAACATTAAGAAATGCGAGAAATTATACTATTAGTATGAGAAAACTGTGTCTGTGTATATGTGTGTATGTATATCAAAAACTCTCTAAATTTTCTAACAAAGATGTAGGATTTATCATAAAGCTACTCTTGGATTACCCACTTCAAGTATTAAATTGTAAGTAAAGCTTTTTTTTCAAATCATGAATCTGCCTTCAGTCATGATATTTTGAAAGTGGTAGTTTTTCTGTTACCTTCTACATTTTAAACAGGGTGATATTTTAGTGACAGATTTGTCTGTAAGACTGCAAACAGGAATGTAAGCTGCTACACAAGAATGTAAATTAAAAGCTGAATTTTTAGTAAAGCTGAGTTTCTGAAATAATTCCATTACAGCAGCATGGAATTTCAAGAATAAACCAAAATATTAATGAAAGTCTTGATTTAAAAACTGGAAATTTAGAAGCATTGATACTTGCTTGAAAGAAGATTCTTTTAAATCAATGGAAGTTTCAAATGGATTGCCAGATCAAGCTTGACCAAGAGAAATGACTTTGTGTATCCTCTTCATTAATAATCTTTCAAGTTCTGGCTTGCCAGGCAGATGAGCTCACAGCACTGTAGTCTCACCTCCTATTTCAGCAAAATGCAGTATGTTCAGCTGCTGGCAGTAAGTGTGGGTCATTTAGTTTCTTTCAGTAGTCTTCCATAATAATTTTAGGAACTTGAGGATCATTTGAGGAAGGGTAAATCAGAGCACTTTCTAGGAATTTGGGTTCATTTCTTTTTTTTGAGAAGGTGTTGAGGAAATGCTATTCTCTAAATATTTTGAATGTTCTTTGAAGAGACATCTTGGAAGAGTTCTTACTGGGATTAAGATTGAATGACCGTTTTGCACAAGTTCTTCATTCTCTTCTTCCATTGCTCTTTGTAAAAGATTTAGATAGTTTGAAAGACCCAATTAAATACTTGGAGCTATTATAGACAATCTTGACATAACTCATTCAACAGCAAATTACTGTTTTGTGCCTGATCTTGTAGATGGCACTCTACCTATGTGCTACCATTAACGAATTCACTACGCAGAGGCCTCATCTTCATAAAAAAGGCTCCTCCCATCTGTGAAGTGGTGAAGCAGATGCAATCAGCATTTTTAAAAATAATTCACAGTAATAGCACTTTTTTAAGGAACAAAATGGCTAACCTCTTTACATTTTTTAGAGGAATCTGCTACATAATTGCAACACTTCCATTTATCAAAGGAAAAAAGAGTATGCTATACAAATCAAAACAAAATCCTTTGAAAAAGCAATTCTTGGAATAAAATGTAGGTGGAAGCAGTTAATAACAAAAATTGGGATAAATCAGATAAACCCAAGAAAAACAGCTCCTTAGGTCATGGTTGCCCACCTTCTTCAACCAAGTTGTTCACGCAGTCTATTGTAGTGAGAGGTGAAAGCTGCGTGCTGTGGTCTCTCTCCTCCAGCGTGCCTGACATAGGGTATGCAGTTGTTCTCTCCGGGAGCAGTAGTGCTAATATGCTGTTCTTTCAGAATAGCACCTCATTTACAGAAAATGCCTTACCCCATTCTGAAAATTCATGTGCTTATGAAATACTAAATGCTAATATATTTTTTAAACTGTAAATGATTCATATAGCCACTCCTGTTGTCACTAGTTTCTGTGTATTATCTGCTTCTGTGCTATTTACAGTAACATAAAGACATTTCTAAGTTATTTTTTCCTGCTTTTGTTCTTCCACATGGTCATGCAGCTTAATTTTGCTCTCCACAACTAATGAGGGCATATTTGTAAGGTCATGATGAGAAGGGGATACCCTTCTTCCAACAGAGGCTTTGATTTAGCCTAGGAAAGCGCTTGTACATGCTTTTTGGTACTGTCTAAGTTCCACTTAAATCAGTGGTACTGAAAAAATACTTTAAAATAGGGTGGATGTAATCACATCCTCCAAGTCAGGTGTCTGTTTCATTGCTTTGCTGAAGAGTAGAGAGAATCTCGTGCACACGGCAACAGAATCAAATCTTTCCTCCTAGGGTCATAGGCATAGTGAAGAAAGTAATATGTCTTAAACTGCAGCAGAGTGTTTCTAAGGAATCATATCTTGGATCATATATCCATCTGCTTAGTGTATGGGAAAAATAATATCAAGAAGTTTTTGAATCTGTACAGTGGTAATCTTAAGCAGGCTTTTGTTGAGATGATTTCTGGGACTCCACTTCTTAAAAAGTGATGCAAATGCATCTAGTATTCAAACCATAGTTACAAAACTAATTGCTGTCTTTTCTAAGTAGTTGCCTTCTGCAATTTTTGATCTTCATTTCAAAGTCACTGCAGGTTTCTGCCCAGTGGATTGATTTCTTTGTTACATTTAGAGACAAAATAAACTGTCCTTCTACAGCGCTATCAAGAAATGTCTCATGTCGAAGACCATGGCTGCTTCAGGTTTAGTGTTCATCTCCTAGCAGGTTAAAATTAATCTGTAGTTACTGAGTCAGTTAACAGGAGAGCATTTGGTTGTGTTAAAACTCGGTTGACTAAATGAGGTGAATACTGAGTGTACTGCACTCACACAGGTACAGGAATTACTGCATATGTTAGATGATCATAGGAATACCACCTGGTTTCAATATTTGCTTATCTCTGAAGCCTCTTCATTACTCAGGTGTCTAACAATACGCAGATATGTGTATTAATGGTTTCTGTGTCATATTAAAATGCCAAGTTACTAATTTTGCACTTTATAGAGCCTGTAGAATCTAGTTCGCAAAGTGTGCTGTTGGAAAACAAGATTGCAAATCAATTACTTCATGCTTGACCCTGTTTGTATGTCTTTGCTTTGCTTTCCTAAGATCCTTGTTCAGCAGACACTGTGAAAGTGAACATGCTTGTGAGTTTCGCCTATTATTCAGAGATAACTGCAGACCAGTAACAACTTTGATCATTGGCAAATCTATTATTTTTTGACCTACAAGATAACGTAACTGGCCCAGTTTTATAAACTGAAATTTATAGTCTTATCAGATCTAACATTCGAGCCTTTCTTATCTGGAAAATTAAGGCCAATCCTACATTTATTTCCATCAAAAACCTATCCTTTGCTGTAGTTTACTCCCTAGGAAGGCAACAGGCAGAAGAGCTGGTTTCTGGAAAGCAACTGCAAGATTCTCAGCAAAAGTAATTTATCAAAATACTGCTTTGAAAAATGGCATGCATTTGATGGTACTGAAAATTCCTTGTAGTCCGTAAAAATCAAACAAAGATCAAATCTGGTTTGATTAGTGTGGTTCAAATGCTTTTTCTAGATTCTCAAAGCAGACTTCAGCCTCACAGATATTCTGTCTTCTTTGAATGTTAAGATCATCCACTGCTAAGTGGAAGGCGGATGGCCACACAATTAGGCTGTGTATAATATTACTAGAGTTGCCATATGGTGAATCAGCTTTGCTTTTAGAATTTTTTTTCCAATGTGTATAGTTCTATCACAGAGTAATAATGCTTAGAGATTTACTGATTATTTTTGCAGGTTTAATACTGCAGCAGAAATCTTTAGCTGACATTCACCATATTATTAAGCAAATGTTCCAGTATGAGGCACGATTTGTTTTTCCTTTGAGTGACATGACTGTACTTCCTTTTAAAAGTCAGTGCAAATAAAATCTCTGGATTTAATATTCGTTGGGTGTGGGTTTTTTTCTGCTATTTAATAGGGAAGTCAATTTAGGTCCTTGTTATTTAATATTCATTCAGGGGTGGTATCTGAAAAATCCCCTCCTTAGAAATTAAATTTGTCTCTCGTATGATACTAGGCACTTTGGATCTAATGCAAAATCAAAAGAAGTCAGTAGTGAGATTCCTGTTGCTTTTATACATCCATTATTGCTCTTTTGAGTAAAAATTTTAGTATTCTTTCTCTTCAGGATTGGGCTCTGTGCTTCTCAATATAAGCATTTATTTGTATTGTACATAATACTACTTCTTTGCAGTGATGTAAGGAGATGCTGGTATGAACATGTCTTCATGGAGTTAAAGACTCTAGAATTTTTGTGTGGTATAAAACTGGGAACATCTAATCACTTAATGTTACTTTCTGAATATCACAGGCATTTAACTTGTACTCACCGTTCTACCGAGTCTGGTGAGATGACTTTGACAGAAGTGTGCTTTGTCCAGTCTGAAGGCTCTCGGTGTTTATCTTTGTGTCAGGAAACAGACTGGATAGAGAATCCCTCACTTTTTTGGGAAGCTTTTCTCGTGGTGAATGACCCTGACTATTGAAAAATAAGAATATGGTATGCCTGGTTTTTGTTTGGTTTTATTTCACTTCAGATTCTGGGTGTTGGTTCTTGTTTTATTTTTCTTTACCAAATTAGGTATGTCTTTATTACCTAGTGTTTTTTCACTTATAGGTCGTTATAAATGATGATCAATGCTGAATTTGTTGAATTTGGAGACCAAATTAAATGTATTTTTAGAGCATGGGACTACAGATATTTAAAGGGCAAAGAAGTCCAGGAAGGCTGGATGCTTTTCAAGAAGGAAGTCTTAAAGGCACAGGAGCAGGCTGTCACCATGTGCTGAAAAATGAGCTGTGGGGGAAGAAGACCGGTCTGGCTGAACAGAGAGCTATGATTGCAACTCAGGGGAAAAAGAAGCATTTATGGCCTCTGGAAGAAAGAGCAGGCCACTCAAGAGGACTACAAAGATGTTGTGAGACTATGTAGGGAGAAAATTAGAAGGGCCAAAGCCCAACTAGAACTTAATCTGGCTTCTGCTGTTAAAGGCAATATAATGTTTCTATGAATACATTAGGAATAAAAGGAGGACTAAGGATAATCTCCATGCTTTATTAGATGGGGGCAGAAACATGGTGACCAAGGATGAGGAAAAGGCTGCGGTACTTAATGCCTTCTTTGCCTGAGTCTTTAGTAGCAGGACCAGTTGTTCCCTGAGTACCCAGCCCCCTGAGCTAGAAGACAGGGAGCAGAATGAAGCCCTCATAATCCAAGGGGTAATGGTGAGTGACCTGCTACAGCACTTAGATGTACACAAGTTTATGGGGCGAGATGGGATCCACTCAAGGGTACTGAGGGAGCTGGCAGAAGTGCTCACCAAGCCATTTTCCATCATTTATCAGCAGTCCTGGCTAACCGGGGAGGTCCCAGTTGACTGGTGGTTAGCAAATATGATGCCCATCCACAAGAAGGCCCAGAAGGAGGATCCAGGGAACCACAGGCTTGTCAGTCTGAACTCAGTGCTGGGGAAGGTTATGGAGCAGATCATCTTGAGTGCCATTACACAGCACGGGCAGGACAACCAGGTGATCAGGCCCAGTCAGCATGGGTTTATGAAAGGCAGATCCTGCTTGACAAACCTGATCTCCTTCTATGATAAGGTGACCTGCTTAGTGGATGAGGGAAAGGCTGTGAATGTTGTTTACCTGGACTTTAGTAAAGCCTTTGACACCATTTCCCACGGCATTCTCCTGGAGAAACTGGCTGCACATGGCTTGAATGGGCGTACTCTTTGCTGCGTAAAAAAACTGGCTTGGTGGCCAGGCCCAAGAAATGTGGTGAGAGAAGACAGCCTCAAGTTGCGCCAGGGGATGCTTAGGATCGATATTAGGAAAAATTTATTCACTGAGAGAGTTATCAAGCATTGGAACAGGCTGCCCAGGGAAGTGGTTGAATCACCACCCCTGGAGGTATTTAAAAGATGTGTAGATGTGGTGCTGAGGGACATGGTTTAGTGGTAGACTTGACAGTGTTAGGTTAATGGTTGGGCTCAATGATATTAAAGGTCCCTGCCAACCTAGACGATTCTATGATTCTATGATAAACAGAAATAAGTGTAAATGTTTCAGTAAGTGCTGCAAAAAGCCAGAATCCTACATTTCTAGTACATAAGAACTGGAAAATGTTAAAGTACATACGGAAATATGTTTTCATCATCATAAATCTTACTTCAACTCATTGGTATGCAACTAATTAAATGTAATTGAGGTGCTATGCCAGAAGATGCATGATCCAAAAGTAATTGATACTCATGTAATGCTCTATAGTGTGATCCAGAAGCTGAACTTAATTGTGTATTTGACCTGCACAAAATGAATAGCGACTACCATCTTATTACACTACACCTGCATTTTAAATGCTACTTAATTAGTCAGTATTAAACTAATAATGAAGCAGCAATAGGCACTACTGACTATATTTAAGTGAATGTTAAGTTGTACTGAATGTGCATCATACCAGCATACTACAGAGGCAAACCATTTTCTCATCTTGTTTTGCAGCTAAGAGCATTCATGGTTTCCATGTGTGTTCTTTCAATGACATAAAACATCTCTGAATTTAGTTTTTCTGGGGAAATGCTGCTGGATCTAACCAAATAATCTTCTATAAGAAAGTGAGGTGCTCTGTATCCTCTGTGTATTTCTTGTAGTTTACATTTGTTAAGACTGTGTCAAAGTTTGTTAATTCATTAAATCAGAAGTTCTTGCTTGTGCTGCATTTGAGCCTATATAAGTAGATGGAAACTCCTGTTCTGCTCCAATGAGTCCTAGACTGATTAGAGGTAGAGAAATTTACTATGTTTGGCTATGTCTTCATTAGCAAATATCAAGGCCTAGTTAGAGTGGATCTTTAGAGCAAAACTGTTAGTGCTAATGACCCACTGATATCACTGGCTTCCGTTAGAAACACTGGAGCACTTTTGGAGTTAAATTCAACTTATGCCAAAGGCAGTTTTCCTTGGATGAAAATAGTCTTTCATCCCTAAATATGGCAAGAGCAGGAGCTGCCTATAGCCGTGATGCTCTTGGTAATGGGCTTGTATATGAGAAAAGAAAAAAAAAAAAAAGGATAGTCCGTATCACAGAGTTCTCAGCTTTCTAATCAGTAGGCTATTTTCAGAGGTTTTAGCTAGAGAAGGGGAGAGAAGGTAAGTCTTGGTCCAGATGAAAACTTGAGACAAAATAACATTCTGAAGAGTTTTGCTGAAGCAGTCTTAGCCAGACAGAAATGCTTACTCGCCTAATCAGTATCACCTAATCAGCAGGCCTCAGGCAAGGTTATGGTTTGGGTGAGGAGTGCATGAGTGAGCAACATCTCCTCTCGTTTAATCTGCACAGCTTTGCAGCAAAGAAAGGAGAAAGGAAAGGACATAGGGTGAAAGGAAACAAGATGTAGTATGATTTTTCTCTTGGCTAATAGTGGGTAATGGGGATAGAGAATAGGCTTGAATTACGATCCATATTTCAACAATATTTCATGAATTATTGCTTTAAGCAGTAACCACTTGTTTCCAGCATGGAGTGTGCTTTAACGCACGTCTGTTACGTTTTGGAGATGACCCCCTGCAACTTGTTTCTAAAAGGAATCTAAAGATACGGTAGCTTAAAAGGGATTTAATCATAAGAAGTCACAAATGGTTTATTGCTTCATGGAAATGAAAGGTGTAATTGCAAATCTAATCTGTTCATGCCTGAAATTTCAGTAACCTTAACGTCTGTAGTGGAAATTGCATAAACTCCCTTTTCAAGGTAGTCTGACTGATGGTTATTTGCTTGGTTGATATCTTCCTCTTGGCCACATATGTGGCACTGAGCAAATACTTATGATACTGTTGAAATAATGATCGCTATGTTGTATTGCTCTGAGAAGTTAGGTGATTCTAATGATGACTATTAAAAATATATGGAAACAAAAAAATCAAGTCTTGCCCTCAGAACTTTTTCTAGCCTATAAATATTGGAACTTTAGCTGTATTGTAGCTGTAATCCAAATAACACTGCCAGAATTAGTATATCCAGAGGAAATAACATTTGTAGTTAGAAATATATGTGAGATATGTGAGGTGGCTTTTGAATACAGTATCCTAAAAAGGGTGTGGATTTCACCTGGATCTATCATGATGCATAAATTGCCTTTTAAAGAAAACTAGTATTTTTTGTGTTGGAAGAGTGAGCTTTAAAGTTTGTTTTGCTATTTAAAGCATAATATTTTTTTCTATGTTGTTACCTGTTCCTGTTTTAACTGTATTCTGCTGCTTCTCTTTTTCAAAATGCATGGGCAGTACATTGACAAGATCTGTCAGTGTAAATTATGACATCTTAAAACAATTTTGGAGTGGTTATCAAAAGAGCTAGCATATGCTTCCAAGTCACTTTGGATTAAATATGCTAGAGCATCTACTGATTTCTGAATGTCAAATTTGACACTAAAGTTATATGGGAAATGGGTTTCTATTCTGTGGGAAAGCAATGATATTAATTTTTTTCCTTGAAGTCTGCTTGAACTTAAACTGAGGTGATGTTGCTGATGTTGCAGCCACGAGGCTGCTGTGTGATGTAACTTGTCCCACTCTCTTACTGAAAATTTAATGAAGTATCCTTAGTATTCCAATGAAAAACTCCAGCATGTGAAAGTAATCAGCACCTGCTTCCATCCCTATTCCCCCAAGTCTTCTGATTTAAGGCTGTATAGTTCCTAGTGATTTGGGCTGGCTAGAGTACAGTTGTTAATAAATCCTAAGTTTCCAGATTTGCTTTTGAAATATAAAGGAATTGTATTTCCAGTATTCCTCCTAAATAAAAGCCAGACAGAGATAGGTGTGCTTCAGAGTAGTCAGTAACTTGAACTTGCATTTGAAGAGTAGGGAGTCCAAGTTTGGTATGTGCTTTATTTAATTCCAATCAGGTTCTTGAACATATGTTTAAGCCAAGCAGTGCCACAAGTTAGCTATTGCAAGTCAATTTGTCTTTGTGCTGGAATTGTCACACATCATATAAATAATTGAACTTGTGGCAGGCTGGAAAGAGATCTGAATCTGGCTCTCCCCTATCCCAGCCAAGAAAGAGGCACTGGAGGCTCTTGTTTTTTCTTGAAATTCCATTTTCAGCTCAAGGCACTGTTCTTAAGCAGCACTTCTTTGGCTCTCCTGTTATAACTTGCTTAGTTTAGAGCAATGTAATTAGAACGTTGTGATAATAGCTTGAGTTTATCACCTCCCAATTAGCTCAGCGAAGAGAGAGGTAGTGTTTGCCTCTGGCACTCTTGTTTTATTAAGATGTATTCAGTAATCACCAAGCTAAAGGCTCAGAAAGCAGCACACCTGCATACTCATACAGAAGTCAAAACTCTGTTGTAGGACTGGGCTTGCTAAGATCAGAGTTACTGTCCCTTTTAATTTTCCTAGTACAGCATGCTGTTTCTCATTATTCCCTCCTGAATTACAGTATCTGAAATTGCTTTCTGTTCTGCATGGTACTGGAAAAATTCAAGTAGAATGGAATCAAGGGGTAGGCGCAAAACACAAGCACCATGCTGTGACTTACCTTACCTTGTCACAGATAGCCTGTGTTGTCCTTGGTGGATCATTTCTCTGAAAAAGTCAAAGAAACCCATGCCTCAGGAAAAAAAAAGACTAAAAGCAGAATGAAATGATGACTAAATGTCATGAATGACTACTGAAGATTTTAAGTTGTGCCCTTTTCCTGAGGGGTCGGAGTTGTCAATGCAAGAATTCTCTGTTAGACATCTATGGATGAGGCTGATGTGAGCAAAAGCAGCATCTGCATGGATATGTGATCCTGTACAGCACAATATTTTCATAACCTGCCACTTGCACAAGCTGAGGCAAATACTCATTAGACTGAGAAAAGTGAGAATAGTGCTCCACAGATATTGCTCAAATCTAAAGGCTTGGAAATGTGTTTTTCTGCTTTTAGTTCATCTGCAGGGAGGCTACAGACTCTCTCTGCTCCTCATCTCCCCTTTCCTCTTATGGAGGCTAGCATTGATTTTTCTTTCTTTCTTTCTATAGATCTCTACTTGCTGCTGCCCCTAAGGCTCATTTATCCGTGCTGGCTTTTGAGAGGGGAGTCTTCCCACTTTCCACAGATGCTTCTTCAAGAGTGTGAGCCATACTCATGTGGTTTTTTGTTAAAGAGGAGAAATTAAAGTATCTCATTTCCAAATATGGAGCAGGGAAGCCCATATGTCAAGGCTATGAACATTGGAGAGTCACTCCTTGGCCTCTTTGCTTTTATTCCATAACCTGGGTCTTTGTTGTACATTTTGGAAGAAAAAACAATTTGGAATCAGGACAGAATTTGGATGACCTTATGGACAAAATTTCTGAAGTACTGCAATGGAGAGGCACTGTAGTGAGATGAAGCAAAAATGTCCTGTAGAGGGCAGCTGCAAAAGTTGTTTGTAGCCACCAGAGCCCAGTTAATAGATCATGGTGAAGGACAGTGCAAGAGACCAGGGATGGTGTTACAGGCTGTGCCTTCCTTAAGGGGGAAGGGGTTTGATGGTGAACTTCTCTAAACTTCAATAACAGTTCAGTGGAAGACAGGCCCCTATTTCATGCTTCCCAGGTCCCTAGTCAGTATGGTGTCATAGTGGAGAAGACACCAAAAAAATTTTATTTGGGGATTGCTCAAAAAGCTGTCAGTAACATTTTTTTCCCTTTTTTTTTTCTTTTAGAAAATGTTGATGCTGAGAAAACAGGATGAACTTTTTTTGCATTTTTGATAAATTCCTGCCACAATCTTTTTTCATTGCTGTTCACTATGCATGACAGCTGAAATCAACCCTCTTTTTAGAGGCTTTTTACTATAAAATTTAATTACATAATTGTAGTAAAAGTATTTCACGGGTCAGCAGGAAAAAGCCCAGTTATTACAACCTTCTTGCCACAAAGCATGAGTGAGTTGCGATGTTTCATCAGGTACAGTATGACACAAGTAGTTATAAGCCATTCAGTCATCTCCATAAATCAGACCCTCTATACAAGGGGCATTCAAAACCAGTATGTAGTTTTTTGTATTTGGTGAGAGGAGATAAAATAGTTGGGTTTTAAGCCAACAGTTAACAATCTTGTATTTTGTGTTTCACTTATAGAATAAATATGTGAAATCTAAATGATTCATAAACTTCAGCTGTATTTTCAAAAGTGATCTTCATACGTAAGGTTTTAAATCTTAGTGATAGGTAGCTGATTTTGTACTCCCAAGTCAATTTGCTCCAGATCTTCAAATGTATTTGAGTGCCTCGTTGCTGTTGACAGTAAGACAAGATTTTGGTTTCTAATTAGGTAAAAAACTTTCTATGAAGTTCTTACCTGAAGAAAAGATAAGTTAAAGTCTAGATTAAAAAGAAAAAAAGCTTAGCCTGTATGGTGTAAAAACTGACTTCCTAGTTGTACATACATTATTACTTAAGGCAGTCCCAGAGCCTTTGCAGTGTTAGAGTTTTATTGGATTCCATAGCTCATAAACTTGCTTTTTTTGACAGCCCTGGTGGAAGGGAATTTAAACACTAAGGTTTCAATAGATGTTACATAATTTTGTTCCTTTTTATAATTCCTGAGCACTACATCAAGTTGGTGCCCTTCTGGAAAGAAAAGGGACTAACAGTCCTTATGCAGGTGCCTTTGAAAAGCATGATAATGCACAAGGAGGAACTCAAACCACTGGAAAGAAAGCACTGGCTAGTTCAATATTAACAAATGACCTTCTGTTAACAAATTACATTAATTCTGTTTGTGCAGGTAAATATTGTAATTCTATGAGCTTTTTTACCGTGAAATAATTCAGTGTTGTTTGGGAAGACTAAATAATTCAACTCAATCTGGATATAATAAAACAGAAAATCTGAAGGGTATCAACTCTTGTGACAATGTTTTCCTGGGTTACAAATGCAAAAACGCTTTCCTAGGACTTGTATTTAGGGAAACAGTTAAGCTCTTAAATTTGAAGTGTGATTTAAGATCTGGAAGCTTCAAACAGACCTAAGTCACTGAGTGAGGGATGCTTTGTTAAATCAAAAAGCTAATCCTCCAGATGCTCCCTCCCAGACTGTATCGATTTTTCTTTAAGAAGCTGGCATGCATCCCTGGGAAGAGGTCTTCCCTTATAAACCTTGATCAAAGATATTCTCTGTGGTACATGCAAGTAAAAACTGTGTAGAGTTTTTCTGTCTAAATAATCAGACCAATTTATAACTTATCTACACAGTAATGGAATGACTAAACAAAAAAAAAAGTCGTAAATAGTTAAGATTTGGGTTTTTTTCTTTCAGTGGATGGAATTTAGACAAGAAAGCAAAATAAAATAAAGGAACCAGAGAAAACATGCAGCTGATGACTGAGTTACACATTGCAAACCCTCTAAATTGAATTCAGGATAAATACTTGTGTAAGACAAAGTACAAAACCTTTGTCATCATCAGTAGGCCACCACATTTAATGAAAACTGAGTTCCTGATTCTCTGGACCAACAATGAGGTTACACTTCCACAATTCAGTCATTTGTAAAAATGTTATGTGTAAGGTTTACCGTATGCCTGAAGGACCCTCAGTGGTAGGAGTGCATTTATTCAGAGACTTAAAACAGAAACAGGAAGGTTTGTACAACTTCAGTAACCATAAATCTCTGTTGCATATTCCTTCCCTTAGTTACAGAAGCAGTAGCTAATACTATGTTGTGAAACTTGAAGGGAGGGAGAAAAATAATTACCTGTTTTTTCTTTTATTCTGTGCACTAGGTCACTTATTTTGATCAAACCGGTAAAACCTTTTCAGTCATTTACAATGTTTCTTTCAAGTGACATATCTTTAGCTACTTTTTATATGTACCAGTTTCTTTTGTCAAGGCTATAGCATTGCATTTATTTCTCAGATTTGAGTGCAAGCTATCTTTCTGAAAACAACTATGAAAAGAGCCATATAGAATATTATTGGAGGGAATCTGAAAAAGAAGTGCTAAATATTTTGTGCAATGCTATGTAGGCTTGTAGAACTGATCTAACACATAGCTGTATCTTAAAGAAATATATAGCTACTAAAACTTCTTGCACTTAAGAATGCTAAAGATGAATATTGAGTAGAGGAGAAAGGAAGACCCACCTGTATTAACATGCTCTGTGATTAAAACAAAAAAATACTGGAAAATGAGAAGTCAAAAAACATATTTGGAATAATCATTGACATGAGTGGTATTTTATGGGGTGTGGTGCTATTGAATGGTTAGCTGTTTAAATGTTTTCTGTCAATGCTGCTGGCAGGTTTTTTCTATCTTTATTTTTAAAGTTGAATACTCTTAACTATTTAGCTTTGGGGAACATGTTAACATAGGTAAACTTCTGAAAAAATAGATGTTGTATTTGAATCACAACCTTTATATTTGTCTTTTGTGAGATGTTTGAGGTACAAGAATCTGTAAAACTAAGGAAAAAATAATAATTCGGTTTCTTGACCCTGTAAGTTAGGGAAGTAAAAGGAAGCTATTGTTCTTATTTTTTCTGAACCTGTTTGCTGATCTCTTCAGGGATAAAAACATACAGCATTGCAAAAGGCTTTGCCAAGAGATGCAGTAGATCATTTTTAACATGTTCTAATTTTTCTTTGTTTCTAGATAGTATTAGTAAGTTCTTTTTGATTTTCAACATAAGAAATGCCAAGACGATACAATGATCAATGGTGCCCTAGCAATACTTTGTTATTGAGGAGACAACTGAAAACTTCTCAAGTATACACTGGTATATGAGAAGGCAGGTGAAATTTTAGCCTATCACTGTTGATGGTGAAGTTTTATTTCTATTCTCCTGCCCATCAGCATCCATGCTTTTGGATGGGGGATTTTGTATCTCTATTACCCCCTAGGCTACCATCTCTGGGTTTTTACCTTTTAAAAAGCACATAAACCATGCTGCCTATATGATTGGCCAAAATTGCAATATTAACAAGGGAGGGTGAATGAAAGTGCCAGTACAAATGATGTGTATTGCTGTCATTTAGGGTTTGAAGTTGTTACGCTCCTGATACCTTGAAGTGGTTTTTCTAGGCCTCATGATTTAAAACTAGCATCATCTGTTTCTCTCCCCTATAGTCATAATTTGATAGCAGGCACATATTCAACCAATCTGAGTGAACACGAGAGTATGAAGGGAAATGTAGTGTCTTAGGGGAGATTTTCTATTTATAGAAGTAATCGCCCTTGACATACTGTGTGAGCCTTCAGAGTAAAGAGAACAGAAGATGGGGAGTGGGTGATTTTTTTTTCTTTCCTACTTTCCTAATTTGTTTGCCATAAACAGGACAAAATGAGCGACCTTCATACCGGGATATTCAGTTCTGGGGAAAGGAAGGAAAGAGTTTTTGTATATAGGGCCTTTAATTCAAAGGTAACCAGACCAGTTTTGTTTGGGTTTGGGTTTTTTTGTTTTGTTTTGGTTTGGTTTGGTTTTTTTCAATATGATCCTAATGAGATGCCATTGCAACTACCCACTTATTAAACATTTTGCTATCCAGTGTTGTTCCATACTACAGTGATCATGGTTCTTGAACTAATTCTGTTATGGGACACTAAACCAAGTAAATAAAAGAGAAGTGCCAGTGAAATTGCAAATTACTGCTGATTGAGGATTTGGCTGTCCTGAGAAGTATCTGATGTTGCAGTGGGGACTCTTCATTAAAACTCATGATCTTTATTCTTTTAGCACAGCTGCTCCATTCATCTGGAAGTAGTAAGTAATGTTGGAATTAAAGTCTGTGAGCCTTTAGTAGCTCTCTAGCATTGTATAAGTGACAAAAATAGTTATCAGAAGTGATCTGCAAGAGCCAGAAACCAAGATGATTACAGCAGTCTGCCCCAGAGAAACCAGACAGCCACAATAATAGATTTTAGGGAACTTTACTTACAGTCTTGGCTATGCAGTCCAATGAGCAAATTAAAAATATAGTTTAATACAGTACAGAAGTAATATACATTTAATTACAGAACTTCTGAATTCACTGGTATATAACTTTGAGAGATGGATGTGTTATATTTGAAGATTAAGGTCCTACCTTTAAAGCTTCCTAGCAGGTTACTGACTTTCCAGTGAAGACATAGAGTTCAACTTTGTGTCTGAGTTTCAAACACAATCTTGGTGCATTTGCAGATGCAAACCTTTTGTATGAAGATAAGCTTGATGTGAGAAGGACACCATCTTGGAGGGGTACACTATTTTTATAATTTATGACTAGTAAGAAGTAGTGTTGATTTATCTGAGAGGAGTGAATATATCTGTTTTGTTGGAAAATCACTTCTATCTCACCTTGGTTGCTTTAACCTATGATAATTTCCCAAGGATGTGTTTCCTGTGCACTGTAGACAGCTGAAAAAAAAATCATGCTATAGTCTGTAGCTGTTACCAGTTTCTGTAAATTTAGATTCAAATTTATTTTTGCCATATTGTATGGCACCCTAAGGCTTGTGAGGTAAAATAAGGCTATGTTTCCAGCCTACTGGGGGCTCTCTGACTCCACTGTTCAATGCACGGGCAAAGGATGTCCAGAAAATTACTGTAGCTATGATTTTAGTATTCTTTACATTGATCAGTGCATGTTGGACAGACAGCATAGTGATGCAAAGAGATTAAAGCTGGTAAATGAGATTCCAACCCTGCTATCAATAATAGGTGGGCTGTGCTTCTGTATCATTATGATGCCACTTGATCATAATGATATAGCCATTAATCATTTGAACTATTGGGCTCTTCCAGAGAAAAATGTAGCAAGTTGTTTAAGCAGGCTGAGATTTACTGGCTAAGAACTTCCTAATTTTGAATGTTCTCATTTAAAGATTATTCGGCATTCAGTACAATATTAACAGAGATCAGTGAATGCGGGTCCATGTAGTGGGAGCACTGTACCTTCCAGAGCATGTTCAGTTACTTGTCCAAACAAAGGTCATCGACCAGATTGTTTGCAGAAGGAAATAGCTTACCAAAGTCTACATCTGGTTTGAGAGTGCTGTGAAGATCACTGCATTAGCAGTTTTCCATGCTGGCTTTTGTTGTTTAAAACAAAATCCTAATCCCAACACAGGTTTCCACACGCTGTGGGTAGTGCTTAAATACTTACACCTGAAAGAATAAATAGACCATATATATTATTAGCAATACTAAAACTTTAATAACTTATGCCTCTTAAGATAGTTAGAAAACATGCTTAAACCTGCTGTTGTCAATATGCTGTAGTGTTTTCTAAATAAGGATTGTGTGTTGAAATTAGGAACAAAGTAAAGAAGTGCCCTCTAATACGTTAATCTCATTGTAGTGTTTCATGGTTTTTTCCATTTGGGGCACTGTATATAATGATTCAGTTACTGGGTTACATACAGCTGCTGATATTTTTGTCCCTGGAGGTCACTTACTAAGCCTCAAACTCAAAACACACCAGAAGGTGCTGGGAGATGCTGGAACATATACACTGGTACAACTCAACTGTTAGTCTCTTGTTAGTGAAGTCCTCCTTAGTAACTTGCATTCTTTAGGAAAGCAGGTTAATGTGTACAAAACCTTGTATTGTAAGAGCATATTTGTTGTGATTTTTCCCCCCATGTCTGCTTTTCCTCCTTATTAAATTACTTAGTTGCCTTACATTTATGTAATTACTGTATTTTATTAGAATTACAGATGCTGGAGAAATATAAAAACCTTTTAGCAAATTTAGTCCATATTCCTGCTGGAGTGCTGTCTCTCGTACATTTACAGTGTAAAGCTTAAATTCCTATCTTGGGCTTCTAGGGCCAAATTATCAGCCAGTAGAAACTCATGTGACTACCCCTGCCTTGATCCACTTATTTGTATTCTTCTACAGAGCAGGATAACAGTCCTAAGATAATTTTCACAACAGAATTGAATGCTTTTAGACAGATAGTAATTAAAATATGTAGGCAAAAGGATAACATTAGACAACAAGAAGTCGTGAGTTGTCCTACTGTTAGCATTTGGGTTAGCTCAGCAGTTTCACTTGAGATGTCTGAATCTGAAGCTGCGAAGTGAAAATCTTCTAACAACAGGCTCTTGTGTTTTGAATTGTAGTTCTCCTTTCTTCTGAGTCAGCTAGAAATAACACAGGAAAAAAATGTATCTGAGTTTTTTCTGCCTTCTGATTCTAGCTTCTCTGGAATCACTAAATGCACAGACACTTGAAAATGAAAAATAAGGAAAGGATGGTTTGCCCTGCTCTTTATTTCTAAATAAAATAGGAATTGTATTGCTTCTGGGAGTGTAAAGGAGACTATGGAGAAGACCTGATATCTATATGTGGTGATTTCCAAATGTAATTCAGTTATTCCAGCTGTTCTTATGTAAGCTACATGTTGCGAATACTGTGGGCTCAAAAAGGGCAAATGCAAAATTCCTTGTATACCTTCTGCTGCTAGCAGGTAGCAGGGGTTTACAAGGACATTTATAATAAATGCTAACAAATCAAGAGTGTCTTCCAGCTGCTTTCCTTCATAGGTCAGGTACTACTGCAGCTTGGTTAGCTCTATCGATCTATGCTGTTACTGTTGAGACTATTGTTTATTCACATTCTACTATGTGTGTACCTTCTGGTTCTTTAAAAAGAATCTCCATGTTAGATTTCCAGAACTCTCTTGATTCCTAACACTTTTCAATTCATGTTGAACTTTCAATTCATCTGAACTTGAGTCCTAAAGGATTTCAGAGTTCACTGTATTTAGGATGGGATTGCCTGTAAGTTTTTAGAAACTTACATCCTGATTATCAAATCCAGTTTATTTTCTATTTCCTGATAGTTTTTCATCTGTGCTTGCATAGCAAATCTCAGAGGAAAAATAGAAGATTAATTTTTGAAACATGCTCTTCATGTTCTTTGACTCTGAAAGTCAAAGAAATCTCACTGGATTGTCCCACTCATTTTATTTATGTCTTTATTTATATTTTAAAAATATCTTTCTATCTTTTAGATATACTAACAGCTGCTGGGTTGTCATCCTCAACTGCCCTGAGATTTGAAACTGCTTCCAATAGCTGTGATCCTTCTGTTTACTATCTTTCATTTCAATTGAAACTCTCAGCGACTACAACTCAAATATTTATATAGGAAGAAATGTCCACACACTCGAGAGATACTTTTCCAAAGTAGTAATGCAAAATTGCATGCTGGCCAGTAGCAAGGGAGGATAAGAAAAGCACCAGAGCTCTTTGCCTGACTCTTCTGTGACTGCTGTTTGTATCTGGCAAACTGTGGATGGTCCTCTGCTGGTGGATAAGTAAGTGAGAGGTGTTAGAAAGCTCTTTCTTTGGTGAGGAAGATTACAGAAGGCAGATACATCTGCTGTACTTCACATAGGGGAAAGAGTATTTGCAGTGTGAAGAGTGTTTTCTGCTCTGGGGACTAGCCACAGTGTGCAGAGAGCAATGCATTTCTTCTACAGCCTGCGCCAAAAAGCCTCTGAAACAGTGGGTGAAGCAACGGATTTTCACAAGTCAAACCTGCTATGCATCCTTTCAGAGGTTTGTTAGTGGAGACAGCTGGGGGAGACTGTTTGGCCTTGCAACTGCCCCTTCCTTCATAGTTCTGCCTCTGGGCATCTTGGTTTAGCCTTTGGATTTTGCATTTCTTGCATGAATGTGTACTGCTGACGTGCTTCCAGTACATCTGTTATCTTTTCTGCTCCACTTCAGACACAATTTCTTCTCCAGGCACATGCCTTCCTGTTTGTCTGGAGTTGAGGTAAGCTGCCCCAATGGGCATGAAGAAGTTGCTGAGTTTTTCTGAGCTGAACACAGACTGTAGCTCCATTGATACCTGTAGGGATTAAGCTCTCACAAATGAAGATCTACTGGATTAGCTGTCTTGAAGTATTCTCCTGTTCTCTACAGTCATGCAGAGGAAAGACACGGATTTTTTTCCTAAACATGCATTTCAATATAGGTCAGCCATGCCACTTGTTTTTTAAACCCCATTTTTGTTCTTAGCAAATGAACAAGTGTTGTCAAGTGGCATCAACCCATGCTAGTAACTGCAGTTCTTTTCAAATATTGTTTTTCCAAGGAAATGTCTTCTTTCTTTAGCAGAACAAACCTCAGTGTAAATTGTGTTTTTTTGTATAAGGAGAAAGTAGATCAGTGATAAGTAGTTGTTCAAAGAAATCATACAAAATATTCCTTTAGAAACTGCTGTTTTCAAGCCAGAAGTTAAACTGTCTTGTTCCACCTCCAGTATATGAAATTATCTACAAGAAACATGCCCCAAACAAGGAGCCAATGCATCTATCTGTATCAGAGTTAAAAGTGGAGGAAAAAGTGCTCTCGAAGGCTGAAAAGTACAAAGCAAATGTATGCTACAAATCAGCTTGACTCAATGTACTCAACAAAATTTTGCCTTGTTATCAACATGCTTTGTTTGATGTGCAGAGCTATTGCTTGCTTTTTGACATGTGGAGATACTGCCCCTCTGCTCCACTTTCGTGAGACCCCACCTGGAGTACTGCATCCAGCTCTGGAGTCCCCAACATAAGAAGGACATGGACCTGCTGGAGCGTGTCCAGAGGAGAGCCACGAGGATGATCCGAGGGCTGGAGCACCTCTCCTATGAGGAGAGGCTGAAAGAGTTGGGGCTGTTCAGCCTGGAGAAGAGAAGGCTCCGGGGAGATCTTATTGCGGCCTTCCAGTACCTAAAGGGGGCCTACAGGAGAGCTGGGGAAGGACTTTTTACTAGGGCATGTAATGATAGGACGAGGCAGAATGGCTTCAAACTGGAAGAGGGCAAGTTTAGATTGAACATCAGGAAGAAGTTTTTCACTTTGAGGGTGGTGAGGCACTGGAACAGGTTGCCCAGAGAGGCTGTTGAGGCCCCATCCCTGGAGGTGTTCAAGGCCAGGCTGGACGTGGCCTTGGGCAACCTGGTCTAGTGGGAGGTGTCCCTGCCTATGGCAGGGGGGTTGGGACTCGATGATCTTCAAGGTCCTTTCCAACCTAAACCATTCTATGATTCTATGATTCTAAACATCATTTAAACATCTCATTTTATACTATACGGCAAGACTTTTGATTGTCAGTCTCTTCAGATGTCTTTCATTTTAACATTTGGATACATTTAGATATATAAAGAAATATGTTTACTTGGATGTATTCTCAAAGAGCGCTTGCAAATTTGTTTTTAACTGTTAACACTATCAAGAGTAATTCACATAGATTAAAGGAGAATAGCTGCCCTCAGTGTATGAAGGCGTCTAAACGTGTCTTTTTCAAAATCACATTTCTATACATTGTTTTTGAGAGAGAAATATTTTGGATAAATTGACAGAATAAATGAGTGGTCATCCAGGGAATTTCCTCTAGTAATTAATTAAACTGGTCAAAACTGTTAACTTACAGAAATGCACAGCTTAATTGTTCTGAAGGAGACATAACACTTTCTGGTATGTAGACAGGATTTGTGGGGAACATCATAGATGTTTAGTTCTCAGTGACTGGGGGTTTGCACCATGATCTCATTTAGAAATGAAATAATAACCGTGAAAATGTTTCTGGCATGCCAAAACTATGGCAATGTTTAATTCAGTAACTGAACTGCTATGAGTGTTGTGTTAGCAGAGCGTCATATTTCACAAGTGGTTTGCACAGGGCTTTCTTAGGTTTGCCTTTTAGGTTCAGCTTTGTCCCGTCTCCTGTTTGCTAGCAGTTCTGATTAAATTGACTGTAATTAGTCCAGGTAATTTTGACTAATGTGTCAGCTCCGGGCTTCTAATAAGTCTTGCTCTGCATGTGTTCCTCAATGATTACAGCGTAAGTAAAGAGCCTACCTTTGTTCCTTGTCAAAACACCTTATTTTCAGCATCTGTGCGTTGTTTTATTGTGGAGTAGAGTCTTGTGTATGTGGGGACTTCATTTATGATAGCTCTTGAAGAACTTGTGTCAGGGCTCCTATCCAGCAAAGGTACTACTTTATTTTAGATCACCTAATTCCACTTTAGAATAGGTACTTTTATTCTGAATAATAGCATTTGCTGGAAAATGTCAAGTATAGTTATTTGTAGTTAACATAAGTCTGATTTCTCTCTCCTGTTTGACAAACTCTCTGTAATCTCATTGGGTAAGACAGAGATAGGTAGTGTGAGATGGATACTTGCAGTGTTTTGAGAAAAAAGAAATAAATCGGGGCTCAGTCCTGCAATATTTCCTAAGATGAGTGATCTTAGTGAAACCAGTTGCTTGTTAGTGGAGGCTAAGGATCGGGCTTTGAATGTTGTAGCCTTCAGATCATGAACAAAGGAGTTTTTTGTTTGTTTAAAAAAAAAAAAAACCTAACAAAAAACCCCCAACCCCTTGTTCAGAACAAAGGGGAAATTAAATGGGGAAATTCACTTTTCTAGTACCCTAGATTTGTGTTATTTCAGCTGACACCTGCACAACACTAATTGACAACACTACACTGACTTGTGTATAGATGAATGTAGTTCAGATGTTAGTCATTAGAGATGTATAGAAATACAGATAAAAGACTTTTAATTAAAGTTTCTTTCATCATCCACATCAGTAAGTCAACATTACCTGCAACTCTGAGAATACTGGCAAAAAAAGTAATAAGATCCAGTCAGAAGGGTTTCTAAGGATATGTCTGTCCAGTGAAATGAGTCTCTGGGTTCTTTGCTCTAGTGCTTGTCTAAGCTCATAAGTCCCTTCCTTATAATGCACTGACATGCAGGAGGTATTTGTGGGGGACCTGAAACCATTAAAGCAGAAAGTAAGCTAGCTAGCTTTGTCTCAGCCATGGTCACAGCACAGTGTGACTTGGTCACAACTTGGAATCACCTACAATTCAAATCAGCACAGCTCTGCCTTTTGGGTCTGGAATAAGATAGATGAAATTTTGCTTTGGGTGGTTTATATGTGCTTTAATTCTCCAGAGAGCACAGGAGAAGGGAACAATGGTGATCAAACAAAAAAGGAAATTATAGCATATACAGGTTGTTATAGCTCTGTTGAAAGCAAAAACCTGTATAATGTATTTCAACATGAACAGTATTTTACTAGGAGACAAATCACAGGCAGTTTTTTTAGGGGCTGGAGGAAAGAAGGGTATGCCTGTGATGTAAGGTTAGCAGTCAGGGCTCACACTGATCAGACACGAGTTCTACTTTGCTTTTTCTAGAACCTTTTTTGCTGCATTTTTAGTAGGTATCTGCATGTCATTAATTTTAATTGCTTAAAAAGCTGCTGAAAGGCAGTGATCAAGACTGGCTAGAATCATGCTGGTGTAAATTCACAGTAATCATGTTGAAGTCAACAGTTCAGCAGCAGATACACACGCTGCAGAGCAAGACTGCTGTGTGTGTATTGGTGACTTGCAGTGTAAGCTCATCCAGCTGCTAAATGGGAACAAATATTTTGTCCCTTTCTAGAGGATTAATAATGCTAGTAATGTGCTTCCATATGTCTGGACAGAGAGTGCTACACGAGTGCAAAGTTTAGTTTACTTCCGAGCTCAGCTCAGCAAATGGTAGTACCTGTGCTGAGTTGGAAGGAACTTAAGAGATATGCTCAGCCATTATGATAAATCTGGCTTTAGTTCATATTAATGGAATAAAAATTCTGTGGTCTTCTGAGAGGGAATGGTCGTCCAGTGTTGAATCCCTCTAATTGTTTGAATTTTTTTTCATATAAAGAAACAAACAAAACCCCACAATGGCTTGTTTTTATCAGTAGGCTTTATGGCAGATCAAGTCTCATCAATGTAACATCAAGTTTTTAAGGAGAGACTATTGTTTATCTTTTTGCATAAATTCTTACCATACTGCCTGGATAATATGACTGATTCAGATCAAATTTGTACTTGTGAGTGATTCAGTAGCACGCAGAACTGGCATTTGTTATTGTGGGATCATGGCCTCAGTATGTGCTTATGATAATTGATGCCTATTTTAATTTTTGCCCTGTTGGCCCTGTCCTGGCTTTCACTGATGCTCATGGTATGATGAAGCCTATGTGGAACTGTATAAAACCTTGAAGTCTAGGACCTGGAAAGATTAGAAATCGAGTTAATCAAATACCTTATATTAGTTTATGTGTGGGAAGAAGGACAATGCAGACAGAAAAAAAACAGGACTTGGGTATGACATTAAGATGTAGAAAAAAGGAGATTTTACTGAGTGTTGCAAAAGTTGAGAGAAATTGGTATCAACATCAATATTGGACAAAAAAGGGTTTGGCAGTCCATTCAGTGTCAGTATTGCTTTAAAATGAGATATGCAAATCTATATGTAATTAGACAGTTACTGTACTGTGTGCTAAATAAACACTAATTATTAAACATGGAATTTACTGAAGTATAATAGATGTATCTAAAACTCTAATTGACTTAGCCTGACCAAAAAGGTTCTAAATGATCAATATAACCTCATACACAAGAGTTGCTGTTGCAACTAAAATATGCCGGCATTCAGAAGCCATATCTTACTGTTTTCTAGTATGATTTTTCTTAACAAAATATACCTCAGCATTACATGTCCGTATATGTGATTTATTGTAAGATCAGAGTTATTATCTATTTATAGAACACATGTACCTTATACACTTGTTCAGTTGCCACTGAATTCCTGAATTCAGCAAGTGAACCAATAGGTGATAAATTCATTATTTCTTTAATTGAGCACCTTGCTAAAAAGTTCTGGTTAGTAAAGTACTTGGCAAGACTGCAGGCTGAGAGTTGAAAACAGCAATCATTTTCCTGTCCTTTCCCATCTTCCCTGGCATGTGGAGACACACAAATACACAACACGATATGGTCCTGACCCAAGTGCTTCATATTTCAATCCTGTTGTCTTTTTTTGTTTTAACTGTCTCCAGAATTAAATGTCAGTCTGTGAGCCAATAAAATGCATTTTTAGCTTTCATGATATTGAGAAAACTGAAGCTGTTTAAGCAAGCTTTTAAAGTCAATGCGCAAATTTGATTTGAAAACTAGAGCTAAACTAAATATCTGAAAATAGCTCGATTTCTCTCCTAACCAGTTGGTGTTGCATTTTCAGTATGAACCTCCAGAAAAATGTATTGACTTAGAAGGTGGTGTATCTTACTGATGGGGAATGGAAGCTTCTTACTGAGTTAGGAGCCTCTAATGGTGGGTCCTTACTCAGCTTGCTTCATATACTTAAATCCTTCACAGAATATAAAATCTATTTAGTGTCTGAAAAGGATCACAAATAAAAGTCTGGGAGAATATATCTAACATATCAGGATATTTCTAGGAGCGTTTTCTAGCATGTGCTGCTGCATGTGGGCATCCATTCATTTTTACCAGAGTATCCAAGAGTTGCGTGCTGGAGATAGGAATTCTGGTAAAAAGGAAATTCTAGGCTTTTTTGGGAAGAGCTCTCAAACAGTCCCTGACAGTCTTTTATCTTGGGCATACAAAAAAAGCCCCATCAATAATTACTAGGCTATATTTGGAAAATTCAATGTCTGATGTAAGCAGGAGACTTGGCAAGAAAGAAAAGAGTTTGTATTCTGCCCAGAATAAATATAGCATTTCTAAGTGCTTTGCTGCTTCTCTTTGCAGTAGAGCTTTTTGTCTTTTAATGCTGCTTTTAGCAGGTTTGAAGATACTCTCCTTTCAAGTTTTTTTCCCCTTTGTTTCTCACTAGGCTCTCAGAGTTGCTTCTCCTGTGTAGTTTGAGTGATTTTATTATTTCCTGAAATGAGGCATCCCTCTGAATTAGTCAAGAGCCAAAATACCATGGAAATGCATGTAAGCGAGCTAGTAAATAGGAGGTAAGTTACCTGACTGCTTAACTAAATCCCTTACTGAGTTGGGACCAAATGATGGTAGTGAACTAAGTGGATTTGAACTGACTTACATTTGATGGGATGTTCAGGTGATGAACAGTCTTTTTTATGCCGATCTTTTGACCCCCTCAGTCTTGGGCATTAGGGATTTTTTCATCCTCATTTCCACTAGTTCTGTAGAAAAGTATATTACAAACAAACAAAAAAAATGCCAACACAAACCCACATAAATCAAACCAAGTTAGAACTGAATTTTAGGAAGTAACTGTTTATGCCAATTTAGAAGGGCAGAGAGTGCCCGAACTGTGATGCAAAGTGCTGTGCTTCAAAGAAGTGACATCATAGCCCAAGGTCTTAAGGAGTTTCTTCTGATACATGGAAAAGAGTATAGGTGTCAAAATAAATATCTTCTATGGCATTAAAAGGCACTTAAGATCTGAGGAATGATCTTGATAGCTGTGGGTAAGAGACTTTAGGAGACTTTACTCCTAGTCCTAGCTATCAGAAGATCTCAGTAAATCAGCTGTCCTTTCTGTGCCTTGATTTTCCTTTATATGAGTGTGAATAATGATGCCTACTTCTTCACAAAACGGTACAGAGGTATAAGATGCGCAACAGAAAAAGTGGACTAGAGTCTGGCAATTTAGAAATTGTTCAAAACCAGCATTGCTCGTGAATAACTTACCTTTCTTGCTCTTGCTGTGAAATAGGCAGTAAAAAAGGGGAATCTGCAGTATGGTTTAAAGTTTTTGTTGGATAAGCCAATTGGGAACAGTTTATCCATGCTAAATTCATACTGTCCAAGCTTTATTTTGTATTCAAGTAACCTTTATTTTGTACCCTGCCAGTAATTGCTTTAATATGTTGTAAATCTGCTTTTTGTTGCTCATTGGGGTGTTTTTGGGGGTGGGAGTGAAGTGGTTTCACAGCCTTTCACCTGCTCAGTCATTTCTACGAGTTGTGGAATAATACTTTATAGCGATTTCATTGTTTCATATATCCAGTAGTGCAGAGTAAAGTACTAGACAGGGTTCAGAACAACTGAGAAATAAGCTTGTGAATGTGTACCTTAAGTCCTTAAAAAAAAAAAAATCAAAGGAAATTGTTTTTATATAATATGTCTTCAGAGGGACAGCACTTTAGCAATGTGCTCATGCAATTCATCACTAAGGTGACAATACTCTAATGATGTATTAGTAATACATCACTGGAATGCTTTCACACTATTGATATATTGGAGATCATAAACCATAGAGAGGGGCAGCAGACTTGCAGACTGAAGTGCCTGCTAAGCCCTTTCCAAGCCTTTTCAAAATATTTTATTGAGAGAAGTTGTCAGCAAGAATGTTGAGATTTTTCCATTACTGTGTGCAGTTGCATGTGTGCATACACATGGAGCAGCAGTGGGGAGGGAGAGTCTTGCCATGAAGATTCCTGATTTTGGTGGCAGATGCTGCAGGCTCTATATATGCCTTCAAACAGTGCAGGGACTCTTGATAAAATGGTTCGTTGACTGACAGTCTGAGCCTTAGGGCAACCGTAAATGCGAAAAGGTTGTTTACTTTTATTTTTAATGCCTCTGGTAGACACCATGAAATGTCTTTGAGCCTTGACATATCAGTGTGCAAAGACTGGGCCATATGACATCCCTGCAAATGTCAAATGGCATGACAGGAAAAAGAAAAACCAAACAAAGTTCTGTCTCCATGGCAGTACATATTAGCTGCTTTTCTGGTATCAGCATGTGGTTACACAGTAATATCACAAGCTTTCTCTCCCTCTCTGGAGATCACGGTAAAATCATCCAATAAAATTAAAACATATCCTTTTTCACCATCCTGATGTCTGCTACTTTGGGTACATTTTCCATAGTGTCAATAGTACACTTGCAAAGATAAAAATTTGCTTTTATTTAGGTTCACACTACCTTCCCCATCTTTCAACCACTCACTCAGAACTCTCTAAACCCGGCCTGGGTAACCTTCAGGATAACATCCTAGAAATGTGGGCTAAGAAGATGAACTTGAGGTAACAAGGTTTTTTTGCAGCAGTTCCTATGCTGCTGTTATGTTCATAGTCAGCTCACTATTACCTGATGTTCTCCCATTTGTTTGTTTTAATTTTTCTACAATTACATCGTTACTTCCTGGGGAGGCACCAGCTTTTTCTTTGTGTGTGAATTGCATTAGGCAGCTGTTCCTGCTTGCAAGCACTGCAACAATACAAATTATGGCAAATCTCTACCACTGGCTTGAATTCAAAATGTTTTTGACTTAAAAGATTTTTGCAAAACTGAGTTGAAGCTGATGTTAAATAGAAAGGGAAGGTGGTGTCAATAATATGAAAATAGATTTTTCAGTATCTTATGAATCACCTTCGCTAGAATAAAATGCATTGTGAACCTGGGACTCACAGCCACAAGGAAATCAAGGAACCTTTAACCCTTTTAAAGCTTCCTGGGCCACTCCACCTCGATGAACTCTATTACTGATAGAGTATCAAGGAATTTAATTGCAACAATCACTCTGCCTGAAGGCAATAATAAATCATAACCCAGTTTATGATCAAGAACAGAAGGTAGAGAATTCAGCAATAGTTGGAATGTTATTAGGTTTTATGCATGCTTCATCAGTTCTGTTAAAGGCTACTAGGGGCCAGAAATACTTAGCTTGAAGCATTTTACAACTCTACGACCAAATTCTTGCTATATGACTGCAAATACAGTACTTCCATTGCCTTCACTGTCTCTTACCTATTGATAAAGTTAAAGCAATGTTGAATTTTGATCAGTATTACCAGAGAGGAGTTTGGTTGTTTACAGAGAAAAAAAAAAAAACACAAAACCATAACCCTTAGGTATGTATGGAAGTCAGATTGCAACTAAAAGCCTGGTTTGTGCCCCAGCAGCCCCTGCATGGGAGTTCAAAATGATAGATGTAGCATACAGTCCACTATACGTTCTATTTATTGGAACTTCCATAGGCAATTTAATGTCAATTTAAAGGCCATGTGTCTATGGACACTGACTGGGATTTGTTGGGGGGTGGTTTGTTTTTTTTTTCTTTCTACTTTGCATGATTTTTGTTATACAAATCCATTTGTATGGAGAACATCTGGCCCTTCACCTCATAAGCAGTCTGCCCTTGTCTCTGCGGCATTTTGGGTTCTGTAGACGTGTTTTGCTCTATGCCTTTCTAAGCACAGATTAATTACACTGTAATTCAAAGTAGATGGACTTTTAAAGCACCGGCTTCATTAGAATGTATCTGCTTGAAGCATAGGAAAGTAAAATACACTTATCTGTATGTTAATGTTAACCAGAGCCCTTCTGAGCATGTAAAATAAGTTGGGATTTTTTAACCCGATGCTATGAAAATCTGCATTATTTAAAATCATTCATGTCAAATCCCTCTATTTAAATAGCTTCCTCGAGCTCTGGTGTAAAGGAAGCAGGTCTTGCATCTGTCTGGAGTCAAACCACCTTTTTTGTATTTTAGAGTGAAAATTAAATTGCGTGGGCTGGGCTGCCTTTCTAGCCTCACTGAGAGGCACTTATAGCATTAAAGTTAGTAGGCAGAGCAAAGTATTCTCTGCAGGTATTACCCAAACAGAATTTGAGATTTGTCTGATTTATCTTGATTTGGCAACATGTTGATTCACACCTGTGGCTGTAAAGATAAACAGCAGTCAGACTGGGGAAATAAATGAATGGCAGTGTTTATTCTTGATTCACGGAAAGTGAAAATATAATGTAAAAATATAAATACAATGCAAAATATGAGTCAAATATCATCTTAATATACTGTGTTGCATTACAGCTATATCTAGAAGCTAGAACCAGGTAGCCTTTTTGTCCTAGATAATGTAAGGCACTTTGTGCCAGACAAGAGAGCCCTGAGCCAAAGAGGCTGCATAGTAAATCAGGAGTAGTGGATTGGAAGAAAGGTTTCTATTCTCATTTTACAAATGAAACCAGAGAACAGAAAAATTAAATGATCAGGCTAAGGTTATGCAAGGAGGCTGAGGCAAAGCTGGGAATTGATATCAGATCTTTGGCATCACAGTCATTTTTCCTACTTCAACAGTGATTCCTGTCGCAGGTCTCCTTTCCTGCAGCTCACCAGTTTAGTGGGAGATGTTAAAGTGAACAAATCTCCCAGTCAGTTTCAGCAGTTTCTCCTAAGAATTACAGAAGTTTTGTTATAGAGAAAGTGCCGAGTCCATTATTAAGGTTTTACAGAGAAGAATATAAATATGCATTTTGGTCGCAGTAACTTCCTGCTTTGAATTTTTCTTTTGACTTTATCTTGGTAGGGAAAATGGAAACTGTTGATAGACTTTTTTTCTCTGCATCAAGTAACTTTTAGGTCCAAGTAAACTTTTTGCATTCACAGCATCCTGAAGCAATGAATTCCACAGTGCAACTGAATGAAGCAGGAAGCGATATTTGTTTGTTTTAAACATTCATGCTGATAATTTTACTACTCCTCTCTATTTTTTCTGTCAGTAGACAGAGTGAGCAACCATTTCATTTCCACCTTGTCTGTGCTGCTCCCAGCTTTATACTCCTCTTTGGTTTGCTCCTTCCCAGGATGAAGTGCATTTGATTTAAATGTTCTTGAGATAACTTTAATCATCATTGTTGTTCTCTCCTCTGCTTTAATTTTAGTAGATCCTTGTAAGGTAGGTGAGAAGCAAAGCCGCACAAAATATTGAAATTGTAGACTCACCATGGATTTATTCAGTGCTGTAGTAATGCTTCCTGTTCTGTTCTCTGTTCTTTCCTAATAATTCCTAACATGCTATTTTCTTTCACTGATCTTGAACATTGAGCTGACATTTTAATTGACCTATTGTAGTACTAAGATACCTTTTTTTTCCCCAAATGCTAATAGACTGCTAGATTTCATCAATCCAGGATTGCTTTTCCTCTTGCGTGCATCAGTTCACATTTATCAACACTGAATTTCATAGCTTTTTTATTCACGCACTCTGTACTATCAAGTCCATTTGCCTATCCTTTGCAGACAGATTTTACCAACTTGAATGTCTTGCCATGATCAGCTAACTTTGTCATCTCACTTTTCCAGCAACATAGGAGACTAAGCCATAAGGTTTCTAATTTTATTTTAATAAAAGAAATTAACTACCCAGAAAACTTGTTAATTCAGAATTAAGGTTGCTCATCTGAGTTCTGTTCCATTACTAGCTCACCGTGACTAGTTCAATCCTTCTGCGTTTTGCACAGAAGACATGTGAGTGGATGAAACCTATCTTATCAGAGTTAGCAAACAGCAGTCAAATATTTACTGAGTTACTTATTCATCTTTATTAAATGAACAGAATATTAAAAAGGCAAGTAACAGGGGGAATATGTGCAACAAAATCATTCAACCAAAGCAATTTTATCAGCCATTCAAGGAACAGGCTTTTGGCATTAGGGGTGTTTGTTTGCTAATTGGATTTACTATAGCAATGATTACTAAGTCTGTCACAGTTTTCTGTGCTTCAGCCTCCTGTCTGAATGAAATCTGTTGGTGCTTATGGCAACATTCCCATTTCCTTCAAAGACAGTTGGGTCAGGCATCTCTCTTGTAAGAGGTTTCTAAAAGATCTCAATAGTATAATCTTGTTTTCCAGCTAGCTAATGTTAGAGTAGTTCTGATATTTCGTTTTCTGTGCCTTTCAGGAGGTAAGATAGACAGATCATGTAACAACTTGTTTGATAATTTTCCACTCCATGTAGAGTAGTTGCAAAACATTTGTGAAATGATAAAACCTGTCACAATAACCTGAATTTTCAGATTTCAGGTTGGAGGTGAAAGGTTTCAAATAGTTCAGGAATGAATGAAGAGTTTGACGTGTGTTAGAAGCAACAAGATACTGTATAAAACAGCACTTATTTCTCCAGCATGCTTACAGTAATTTCTTACGTTGAGCTTCTGCAAGCTTAAACCCAAAAGTTTTCTGTAAGCTGACATGGACTCCAGGCAGAGAAATAAAAAGCTTGTTTAACAGACTGATTAGGAAGCAACCCATGTTTTATGACCTGCTCTGATCTGATCCCTGATCCCCTAATGAAATGTTCTTTCCCTAAAGTAAAGCATTCTCAATTCGAGCTCTTCTCAAGCCCTTCCAGGACCCCCTTGTCTACTCTCTGTAACAGTTTCTCTGCTTTTACCTTTTTTCCCCCAGTATTCAGTCTGAAGTTTACTGCTCGTGATGGTTCTCCCTTTATCCATGACTTCATAAATCTCAAGTCTAAATTTGAGACTTGTGAATTTTGAGTGGTGCTTTGATGTTTTACAGTTATTCATACTTTATATATTGATATTGTACTTCCCATTCAGAACAGCTTCAATCTCTCTTATTCATGTTCCTGTTCTCCTTTGATCTGTATGATTAGTGAGTTCTTATTCACTGTGTGGTGTTGATACTTCTTTTTCCCCCTACTTTTACATATCTTACCACTTCACTATTGATTTTCATTTCTCTTTTTGAGATGTCTTCTTTTCCTTTTGGTTTGCATTTTTTCCCCCTTTTTAAACTTAAGTGCATTTGTTTATTTTTCCACCTACTTGATCAAGAATCTTTCCCTTAAGCCATTTTACCTAGAAAGCAGCCAGTCAAAAAAAAAAAAGCAGGCAAGAATAGGATCAGTTCTGGGAGAAATTTAATTTAAAATGAAATCACAGGAAAAAGCCATTTATTTATTTATTCTCCCCTCCTCCCCCAGCCCAAGAAAGAAATGATCAGAACAGACGCAAAATATTAATCTTAGTTTGAAAACAATCTGATGTGAAGAGGTTTTCAATTCATCGCTTCAATCTTTTTTTGGGGGGGGGAGGGGCCGAGGAGTATTTTTAAAGGTGTTCAGGAAAGACAAATCCATTACAAATAGCCAAGAATCTTTCAACTCTTCATTCAGGATTTCATTTGTATTTTTTCCTTTGTGTTCCTGGTGATGTTTTAATATCCCACTAGGTCCATCAAGAGAAATCTTTTTTGACCTAATTCTTGAGTACTTTCTGCTGTTTGTTTCTGGATAACTTAGTTATATTGTAAAAGAATGTTGTGCAACCTGTCTTGTTTAAGGAAGGCTCTTGTAAGCCTGTCTGAATTTCAGGCAACTTTGTCTTCCACTTTTTGAAACCAAGATAGAACATTAATCCATTCTGCTCTGAAATTTTTTTGATCAAGATGATCAAAAATGATGCAGGAAAAGGAAAAATGATTTGATTTTTGATGTCAAAGGAGGATAAAGTGAAAAACCCAACATAAGGTGAATTAAAAATTTAGTTAAGAATGTCTGCTATTCCAGAGAGTAACAAAGAAAGCTTATTTTTTCCATCATACCCATCTATTTAAACTCAGTCTTACAAACAGTACTGTAGCTTTTCTATGTTAAATAACTACTGATGACAATGGGAGTAGTATTTTCTTTTGCTTAAATATGCGGTTTTGTCTTTGGGACTAGTGTTGGATATGGAGAGCTGTGCTGCACAGTATCTAGTCAGTCTTCTAGAGGTAACATAGCTAGAAACCAACATTCTCCCTTGGGTGGTAGGTTGAACTATCATGAATATTTGTGACAGTTGGACAGATTTAACCTCTTCACCACGTAGGAAGCATTCCCGCTGGACTAGTAGCACTGTGCTGAGCCAGAGCGTGGTCTCTACATGTCTGTCTGTCTCCTCTCTGCCTGTGTCCCTCCATCAGCCTCTCTGCCTCTCCCTCTTTGTCTCTCTCTCCCTCAGTCTCTCTTCCTCTGTCCTCTGTCACCCCCATCTCTTTGTCTTTCATTTCTTCAGGACAGCAGTCTTGCACTAGCTTTGTCTCCTATTGCTATAATTGGCATTTAGGAACTCAGTGTATCTGATTTTCTGGGCAAGTGATGTCATCATGATGTGCTGCTGTCTCCAAATGTCATCTTGGTCTGGTAGACTGTGACCGTTTCTCAGAGACAGGGTTTCCTGGCAGAGAGAATTAAGCAGATTACGAAAATTTGTTCTGTAGCCCGCTACCCTGCAGACATGGGATCACAGTTCTCTTTTCCACAGGCTTTTGGTGAATGACTTTGAGCAAATCACTTAATTACTTTGTGCTTTGGTTCTCATCTTTCAAAGCAACGAGGCTAAGGGCTCTTCTGTATTTCATTAGAGAAATCTGAGCTAGATGCATCAAAACCTGTACTGAGATACTGCAGTGCTGGCGTGTTGGAGGCCATACAAATACCTAACCTGAACTGTAAATTTTAATTGACAATTATAAAGGATTTTTGCTTAATGTCTAGAATTATTTTATTTTATTATGGCTCTCACCCTTGCCAAGAGTTACCTCATGCTACATGAGATATTAATCTGCGTATAGAAGTGGTGGCTTATCAGCCATCACTGACCTAGTAATGTTACAGAAGTGTTGACCCTTCTGTAGCAGCCACTGCAATAAAGAATTACTGCAGGACATCAGCTCAGAGTTGCAGGCAGCATCTTCTAAAGAGCATCTTCCAAAGAGCCAGTCTTCTGGGCTTGCTTCAGCAAAGTCAGACAGACTCTTCAGATAGCCTGTTTGACAAGTTTTTTCCTTTCTTCCTCCAATCTCTGTTCCTTCTCGCCAATCAGAATATTCATGGTCTGCTGATATAATTAGGAAAATGGAACATGCTGTTCAGAGGTATTGATCTAGCACTTTATTATAAAGTTAGCAATGTTTAATTTCTTGTTGTCAGCTTTCATTGTGCTAAAGAAATCAATTCACTATTGTCTCTTCTACATTATTCAATTGTCTAATAAGCTACCTTGCAGTCCACTCAAAATCAAATTTTTATGATGAATCGCTGTAGGATTGGAGAGTACGTGAGAATTACTTCAAATCCATAGCAGGTGAAATGCACTTCCCTTCAACTAGAAATAATTTTTTTCTTTTCTGTTTTTAAAAAAAGCAGTAAGACAGGTTTTCTGTACTTTCACTAAACTCTGCAAGATGTTTACTATAACTTGTTTCCTCTCATTTATGATTCATGTGTCACCCAACCCTTTCTGAATAAGTAGAAATCTGTCTTGAATTTCACTGTCAAAGTGATACCTCTTATTTTCGCCTTCCTACCTCTCTCATTACGCAATAATTACTCTTAAAAAGCAAAGACAGAGCGGTCTTGTAGGAGAGAAACGTATCGAACTAATTCGTAATATTTCTCTGAAACAGAGAGCTAAATCAGTCGTTGTCCTGGTTTGAGGTAAAACAGGACCAATTTTGTTCAGTAACTTTGCTTCTTAGCTGGGGCTCTTCTAACTACTGAAATTAGCAGCATATTTTGCAGACACTGTTCGCTCTCAGAGTGATAAGACTTATGTTTATAGTTGATGCCACGGAATGGTATGCAGAGATGCTCTTGCTTACGCTTATTGCTATACCACCCAAGGCCAGCTGACTTGGTTATTTGTCCCGTTGGAGGGCCAGAAGCGGAAAAGTGTAGAGGGGTCCCACCTGCGGGGAGGAGCGGATAGGACAAGTGACCCAAAACTGACCAGCAGGGTATTCCATCCCATCTGCCTCATGCTCAGTATAAAAGCTGAGGGATCAAAGGGTCAGCTCTCTTTTCTTCAGTGTCTGGCGTCCAAGGAGGACTCTGTCTGTCTGTCTGCCTTTGATCCTGATCCTGAATCCAGACCCAGAATCCAGTTCCCATACAGTCTGGGGCTTCCCCAGTGCCAGCCGGTGACATGATTGGCATCCTTGGAGCTTGATACGATTTTGTATATATATAATTATTTTCTTTGAATTTCATTATTAATATTTCATTAAGGTATTTTAGTTCTTTCTAAACTCATAAGTCTCTTTCTCCCTCCTCTGCCTCTCTCTTAGAAGAGGGGTGGGGGGAGCATCTGTCAGTCCCATCTGGGGTGCCCCCACATCCCCAGTGGCCTATTTGGCTGAAACTATGACAGTCTTTTTCATGTTTATTAATATATAAACCTCTTTTAAAGCATTCTCCCCTCTTTGAAAATAGTTTACAGTACATGTCTATTATACCAAACAATTATTTTCTAAAATTTATTTTCATTGCAAATAGTGCTGTTAGGACATTCTCAAGTTTTTACTCAGAGTTGCCTTGCTTCTAAATATTAGCTGAACAGAAAAGGCTCCATATTCTTGGGCTCACAGATAAATGAACCAAGTTAAAAACACAATAAAAGGAATAATATTCTTCAGGAAAAAAAATGTACCTGAACACTTTTATTTGTGCATTAAGTAATTAATCATTTTGTATATTAGGAAAACTGTAACATAAATCTTAATAAAGTAATACACACTCAGCCATTGCTTTCATCTATTTATAAATCAGATAGCATTGTAGCCATCATTCTGTTTTTGCAACTTGCCAGGCAGTAAAGTAAGAAGTTTATTGCAAATCCGTTATAAGAAGGGAAGTAATTGCTTGGGAGGCACAAGGGTGAATGAGTTAATGAGAGAACAGTTTGAGTTTTCTCATTGGTTTTAACCCTATATAAATTTAATGGCTTCCTTTTAAATGTCTCTTAATGAGATAAAGCAAAGTGTAAGTTACTTAATGGTATTACATTGAAGGCTTTATTTTCTTATTTAAATTGAGTGTTATAGTGTATCTAGTGTATATCTATAGCAAATAAATCTACATCAGACATGTATACCCTTTCTGGGCTTGGTGTTAGCAGGAAGGAAAAAAACTGCAGCAGTATTACCAGTCAAGGGAAGAAACTGGGGCTGTATGAAGTATATAGCTAGTAATCTTTAATAGCTTATATCAGCTGTAACATACAAGTATGATAACTCAAACATGGCAATAGCAAATACGATTGTCAGTTACGCTTGTCTGTGGTAGTATCATAATTGCAGCACATATGATTATGTTAATTGTCAATGGTAGACACTGAAAAACTCATGAGTGTGCAATCATGGTAAATATTAGCAGTGTAGCATAATGGTTATGACAAGCACTCTTGGATCCTTGAACTCTCCCACTCTGTTAAGGTGCAGAGGACCCTTCTGCTGGCCCTTGATCTGTGCTTACAATATGGGGGGGTTTAGGAGATGTCTTGCCTAACGTGTTGAGATGGCTTGGAGATGTCTGTCTCCACAGGAGCTGATTCTCATATGCTGCAGTTTTTCAACACTGATCATCTTCTGATCCCATCCTGCAGCCTTTGAAGAGCTGTTTTATTCTACACTCTGTAGCTTTCTGTACCTCCTCAGTTGCTCCTGAAAGATTGGGAATCTATATTGGAAATAGTCTATGTGGGGATACTGTGCATGGTTACATATAATCATAATTGCAATTCTATAATATTACCAATACTACTTTCTAAATGAAAAAAAGGAATACTTAAGCATTTAGTATTTTTATATCTGAGTTTTTTGGAAGGGCTGGTAAATAATATCTTCACTAATACAGAATGTTATATGGAAAATAGCTCTAGAAGTTATAGCATGGAAGATTTCTCGTTATTTACATGCAAAAGTGAGGAAAATAAGGGGGACTTAAAAATATGGTTTCAGTCCATTTGTATTTGAATCAAATAAACTAAAGCAAATAAAAACTCTATGGAGATGACATCTTTTTTTCTAAATTTTCCATAGAAACAGATTGTAATTTTTCACTCATTTCTAACAAGTGATATATTGCAACTGCACTGATTTTTCAAGGATATAAAGACAATTTTTTATAGTTGGGCACGTAGGAAAAAAGATTAAAAGAGGGCTATGACCTGCTTTCATTTATGCCAGTATAGATCAGATTTAAAATATCAATTTAATTAGATTTGGCCTGATTTGTAGTTTAAACATATCAAACCGTAGAATCTGCTGAGGACAGTAGTGGTGCTCCTTTTCAGGAGACCCAGATTTGTAGATGCATATGCCTTTAGAATAAAGCAGGGAGATGTCAAGGAAAATCTTCTTTGCAAATGTTCTGTGCTTCTACGCACAGTATGTCTCAGAATAATTTCTATGAATAGTGTTGCATACATCTATCTTTGCCTTAGCAAACTTTCTGCAAGGCAGATGTTTCCTTTCTCCAAAAAAACCTCACCGCTATCTAATGATTAACGCAAGACAATCTGACCTTATCAGAATAGCTGTATCTGCCAATTATGTTTTCAGCTTCAGTAAACACTATGGTGTATATATATATGTGTATGATAGTTTTGATGACTCTAATAATTGTTAATCTTTTAGCTGTTTAAAATTAAGCCAGTTTTCCACATACGCATAACAGACCTCTTATTCTCACAAAACAAAGCAGTCAGTTTGGTTAATTGTTCAATGAATATGTAAATGTTGCTATGCAACCCCAATCAGCAAGAAGGCTAGATATCAATTAGATACTGCACTTAGAAGAAAGTAAACTGACTAAAATTAAATAGTTCAGTGGGCACTTCTGATGCCTTGGAAGGCTGGTTCCCTCCTATGGACAGAGCTGTAGAAGTGATGCCTTGAATATTGGCAGAATTCTGCTTGACAGCTGTAATTTATGCTACTGTTTGATTAGATGGTTGTGACACTGCATGGATACTGAATCCTGGCATCATAGCTTAAGTGGCACTGCTATATCTCTGCCCACAGGAAAATGTATTACCTTGGTAAAAATCACATCAGATAGATTTTTCTTTCCTTCTAATCTTTTTAGAAAGTATTTGCTAAAGACATGAGAACTGAACTGAAGAAATCTCACTGGCACTTCTGGGTTTTGGAACTATCCCACTTCTTTACTCCGCCTCAAGAACGCTGTCCTGGTGTAAAATGGAGGTGAGCTTGGGGTTGAGGGTTTGAACCTTGGTCTGTGGCCACCAGGAAGGTGTCCTATCACTGCTTATTGATTTCTTCTATGATACCCATGTGTGTGGGTCACCTATTAGTAGTGAGACATGGAGACAAATGGAGAGCGAGACAGGAGTAAAATCTCTGAAATATGCTGTATGCATACAGAAAAAGCCTTACACTTGCTATTAAAACTAGCTATAAATGCATTGCTGGGAGGGGAAGGAGGCTCAGCAATGCTATTTCTATCAACTTATAAAGTTTATAGTGCTGCAGAATATAACCTACTGCATATAAATCAAAGCACGTAACAAACGTGTGTAATGTTCACTCAGACCTGTGGCATTTCAAATTCCTGCCTACAGGGACTTTAACTTACTTCGGTATTTTATAAATCAATAAGAGTGAATATGAATATTTTGACTCAAACTCTGCTGTTATTAATAAAAGTAATATAGGGATACGTAAGATGAATTGGAAAGGATTGCTGTTCATAAACTCTCAAAGCCAGAAAAGACCACTATATATGATCATCTCATTGACCTTCTGCCTAGCACAGATTGTAGAATTTTGCTCACTAGCTCTCAACCTGAATCCGACAAACGCTCAGAAAGCCTTGCTCCAGTGCACTCTGGCCACAGAACTCTGTTGTTTCTTCAAGGTGGTTTTAAAGGAAGCATCAATTACACAGAGAGCTGTGGCTGTCGTCCTGTAAGTAAGAATCATAGAGTGATTTTACAGTGCAGTATACCTTTGGGAGGGATTTTCTCTTCTATTGTAGCCTTTAAAGCTGCTATAAAGGCCATTTAATAGGCTGGGGGAGGACATCCTTGAGTGCAGGCAGTATCTAGCCAGAGGCTGTCTTAAATGACTCAGACTGTACCCTCAGCAGAGACAGCAAGAAGGCATGAAATCCTTTGTACCGTTTATAGTTGTGTGCCTTGGCAGCTGCTGTAGGTAGCAGAACAATCATTGAGCAGTCCTGAAAGGGAAATGCACTGTAATTTAGCAGGGTTTTTTTCTTTTGTTTTGTTTTGTTTGTTTTTTTTCCTGCTTTACTTTCTGCTGGAAACCTTACCTGTTCTTATAAAAGTCCAGAATATGAGGTCCAAGATGGCTCAAAGCTGATTTTGTCCCTTCTTTCCCCTCATGGGGAGGAAATAAAAGGTCTTCTCTTTTTTCCTTTATTTGCTTATTTTTACTGAAAACAGAACACTATAACCAGCCTTCTGTAATAGCTTAGTGAAATCTTCCTTTAAGTACCAGAGTTATTTTGAATTGTAGATTTCTTCTTGCACATCCTTAAGGTTTGTGTCCATGGTAATTTTTAGAACTCAAATGTAGGTGCCTTGTTATCTGTAGTAAAGACGGCAGTGCTGCAGAGTGAGGAACCGGTACTATCTGTACTAGCTGTTTTAGAATCTCAGTTGTCTCTTACGACATGCTGTGTTGTCATTCATTTGTATATTGTCAATTTTCCTTGTCAATCGTAAGCGCATTTGAAAGAGCAGATCCCTGGGCATATCTTGTGTCACTGTTTTCTTCACAGGAAACCAAAAAAGTTTTAACCCTGTTCATTCCTATAGTTCTGATGAAACTGTAGAACTCCTCTGAGGCTGAGCAGGGTCTTTCTGCTCAACATGCAAACCCCTGTACAGTTGTGTTGACTCGGAATTGGGAGTTAGCACGGATGATGGATGCATGGGCCAGAGAACCTGGCTTCATTCTCAAATCGCATGTTGATGCTCATTGGTGACAGAAATACAGCTAGTATTTGTTTGATTTTGTAAAGTTTCTGGTTCCAACTGCCTCATTCAGCTCAGTGGTACCCAATCAAGGATCAGATATGGAGAAGGGAGGTGATACCCAACCACTATTATGTACTTTCCTGCCTTGTCCACAGTCTGCTTCAGTCCTTGGTAAAGCTGAGAATAGTTTTGGTGTTGCTCTAAATTGTACTTAACTACCCCTTGGTTTTAGATCCTTTCCAGAGTGAGTCCTGGAGATGCCATAGCACGGTGCCACTCTGGTCATGTCCTTTGCCTTGGTTGCATATTCTGTACTAGGGACTATATGGGATATGAGGTAATAGAAAAAGCTTTAAGATTCAGCTACACTTCAGTAAGCCTTTTGGGGGATAGGAGGGGAAAAGGGTACTTATGTCTATAATCATAGAATCATAGAATGGTTTAGGTTGGAAAGGGCCTTGAAGATCATCGAGTCCCAACCCCCCTGCCATAGGCAGGGACACCTCCCACTAGACCAGGTTGCCCAAGGCCACGTCCAGCCTGGCCTTGAACACCTCCAGGGATGGGGCCTCAACAGCTTCTCTGGGCAACCTGTTCCAGTGCCTTACCACCCTCAAAGTGAAAAACTTCTTCCTAATGTTCAATCTAAACCTGCCCTCATCCAGTTTGAAGCCATTCCCCCTTGTCCTGTCACTACATGCCCTAGTAAAAAGTCCTTCCCCAGCTCTCCTGTAGGCCCCCTTTAGGTACTGGAAGGCCGTAATAAGATCTCCCCAGAGCCTTCTCTTCTCCAGGCTGAACAGCCCCAACTCTTTCAGCCTCTCCTCATAAGAGAGGTGCTCCATAATGAAGGTGTAGTCCCTGGTTTATATGAGTACCTTGAACTTAGAAGAAGAAGATAGTCGTCTTAGGCAGATAAGAGGACCTCCTATCATTCTCATGATTTCTAATCTGTTATTTGTTTATCATGCTGTACAAAGACTTGGTTTTGAGTGTTTTTGCATAGAGTTGAGTACTTTGGTTCTATAGCACAGGACTCCTGAGTGTTTAGCAGAGAAGGAACTGGTATTTTTCCCAAATGGAGCAATACAACTGATATATAGAAAGACGACTGGATTTAACCTTTTCAGATTGAGCAATGAAATAAAACACTTAATCATCTATAAGTATGGAGGATTTAGGTATTCTCTGACATCAGTGATGTCTACACAGCTCTAAAAATGAAAATATATAATTCTCATAATTTAATTCAGTCACAAGATAGCAGATCAGAAAAAAAGAGAATGAATCACTGTCACAAATACTGTTCCTCTGCTGCACTGACAAGGACAGATAAAGTAGAAAGAATCATTAAAACAAGGAACCATTTACAGATTTGAATTTGGATCTCCTGTACTGAGAATGAGCATCCTCTTTTTCCCTTAGTATTAAGCAGGAGAAGCATGTTCTGTCATTGGTTCCCATCATTTGGCATTATTGCATGAGTTAGTGCAGCATGAATAAATACACTGAAGAGGGTATTAAATGCCACTGTGCAGCAACGGTCTTCTAAATTGCAGTCCCTGCCTGCTTTCTGAAAGTAGGTATTTTTCAGTGAAAATAAATTATTTGTATTTCTTTCAGCAATGGAGCATAACTAGAACCATGCAGATGGTTGATTATTTAGTTCAATGTGTGAAGACCATTCAGAAAACTGGAGACAGAAGGAGGGGAATAGTTTAGACTGACAGTAAAGTTATAGTTGTCAGTGATATTAGAGTTACTACTGAATTGTTTTAACTGAAAATGAATTTCTGTCCACATTTCCCTCCCCCCCCCTCCTAGTTTCAGGCAGTTGCAACCTCTTTAAAAAAGGCTTGGAATATATTGATCTTTCATCTTTGCAGGCAAAGGGATTTGTTGTTATCCACAGTCTGTCAAGATGACGCATCCTTTAATCCTATAGTCCAGTACACAAAGAAGGGGGAAATATTTGTGTAAGGAGCAGCTGTGAGGGAAGGTCTGGTTATAATTACTAACTCTAGCTGTGTCATCGTAGGATATGAACCTGGTCCTGCACCTTTCCTTTAGCCAGAAGAGGACATGATTTGATGGGCAACAGGATGTTTCAGAATGGCTTTTTTACCCTTTAAAGTCATTATACTTTATTTCTAAAATTAATGATTATGAACTGGGGAGATAGATACACAGTCTTTGCCACTGCTGATTGAGGACTCCAAATCTTGAGCAGTCTGGTGATCAGAGCAGGGCTGTGTAAGATAAGCTGCTGTGCCTTCTTTCTGTTGTTAAAAAGAGAGGACGAATAATCTTCAGAAATTTGGAAATAAGTCACTTAAACAATGAATGTTTTACCCTCCTTTTTTTTTTTCCCTCCAGGAAATGTAGTTGCAATTTTCCCAATTGTTTATTGTGACTGTATTTCTCTTGCCTGCTTTTTTGCCAAATGCATTTTTCTGATTTTTCAACATTTTTTTTTGTTCTGATCAAAAATAGTCCCATGTTCACATTTGCCCTTTTCCTCACCGAATGTTTCCCACTGAAAGCAGTGACGTGTGTTATGGAGCAAGGTGCAGCTTGCCACAAAGGGTGTTTTTGTGGACAGGATGCTTCTTGTCCACTTTGTGTTTATCTTCCATGGGGAAAAATATTGACATGAGACTTATAGCAGATATCAATAAAAAATGAACATGATAGTAATGATACAGTACATGATTACAAAGAAGAAAGGTTTTGTAGTTAGAACTAGGGCTAGGACTCAGCAGAGGGATTTCAACTTTTTCAAAGTTGCCTCTGTAGATCATAGTTTGACTTCCATTTACCCATCCTGACATGGTAGTATATTTTCCATTAAGTAAGGACTGGAATGGCAGTGATGACCTCTGCAAATGCAGGAAATGGGTTCCGTCCCCAGAGGATTACAGTCAAGATAATAATTATCTATGGTAGTACATAAGGATGGCACATTTTCATTTATCATTAGGTAAAAGCATGCAGTTGAAACAGAACAAACTTCTGTTGCTTTTCATTTAGGCACTTTTGATGCATACTACTATGTGTAGATGGCTTTGTATTCAAGATGAGATGTAGTTGTGTCATTCTTTGGACGACGTAGTGCTTCTCTGAGTTTCTAGGCCTTCTTTTTACTTCCTGAATAATTTCAGTCTTTTAAAAATATCAGTGTATATATATCCTGCAGCTGGACTTTTCTGCAAACAAGCATGGAAAATATTTTTTTTTCTCAAGCATGAGGATTGCTCAATGGTAATTGCTATAATAAAATATTTCATTCCATCTATGCAGGTCTCTGTGATCCATAAACCTTACTGCCCACAGCCTAAAGAAGAACACAGAAACACACCAGTTGTGAAATAGGTCAGAACCGAACTCCTTTTTATGGCTGTGTAAAATAGGGGAAGAGAATGTGGTTGACTAGGTGAAGGTCATGTAATAGCTTGCAACAGAGCTGAAAAGAGTCTTTAATTGAAAAAGCTTCTGAATTGGAAGTCCAAGTTACTGCCTAAGGTGTCTCTGGAGTGTATTTGTATTGGATATGTGCCTATACTGTACTTAATGTATGCTATTTACAAACTGACCTTTCTGGGAGGGAATGTTCTCTATCAGGTATTGTTAAATTCTTTAACATAAAAACAGCCTATAAAAAAAGAAGGCATTTCTGACTTCGGCATAAGAAGACAGATAGCAATAACTGGCTGAACTTAATGAACTGCTCCAAAGGGAATATGCCTTTGACTGCATTTGTTAGTTACGGGAGTTGCTTGGAATTCCAGTGCTCCATCCCTGTTTCTGTCAGCATTCAGCTCTGCTACTCTCACAGTCATGCTTTAGCCTGTTGCCCTCAGCTGTATTTTAATTGAAGCTTATAATATTTTAAGACTGCTTTGTCTTTCCAGATATCAAAGCAAATGGAATTATAAGTCCCTTGGCTCCTGTACTATACACATGAGCTGTCTTTCCACACCATGGGTATTGGTAAAACAAGCAAAATGTCATTTACACAGGGCTCAGCATTTGAAGAAGTTCAATATTAATTGCCTAGTGGATATTTTCTAGAAAAAGTGACTTAATATCATGACATTCTGTTCTTAATGCAGGGTGAAAGAGCAAAAGGAAAAGAACCTAAAGCTGACAGGATTTTTACCAAAGGGCAGTTATAAGCTTGAGGCATATTAGTTTTCATGAAGGACCCATACAGGGTGATACAAAGGGAAGTACACAGAATGCTATTACATTAGCTGCCAAATTAGCATGGTACCTCAGGACTCAGACCTTGACAGAGCTAGGGATGGGAGATTTCTTAAGAGGCAATAAATGGACTTCTGAAATGTCTGTGTAGCCTGGCTTATCCCAGAATCATTGAGGTTGGAAGAGACTTCTTGAGGTCATCTTGTCCAATCCCCCTGCTCAGGCAGGGCTACTGATAGCCGGTTGCCCAGGGCCATGTCCAGATGGCTTTTGAATATATCCAAGGATGGAATTTCTGCAACCTCCTTGGGCAACCCGTTCCAGTAATTGGTCACCCTCACAATAAAAAAGTATTGAACTTCATGAGGTTCCTGTTGGTCCATTTGTCCAGCCTGTCAAGATCTCTAGATGGCAGCATGAGCCACTGGTGTATGAGCATTTCTTCCCAGTTTTGTGTCCTTGGCAAACATGCTGGGGGTACATTCTGCTCCAACATCCAGATCATTAATGGAGTTGTTAAACAGGATTGGACCCAGTATTGACCCCTGGGGTACACCGCTAGTTACTGACCTCCAACTAGGCTTAATGCCACTGATTACCACCCTATGGACTTGGATGTTCAGCATATTTTAAATCCACCTCACAGTCTGCTCATCCAGCCCACATTTCAACAGCTTCTCTTTGAGGATCTGATGGGGAGATGGTGTCAAAAGTATTCCTGAAGTTAAGGTAGGCAATATCCAATGCTCTTCCCTTGCCTACCAAGCTAGTCTTTCATTGTATAAGGTTCTTAGGTTGGTCAAGCATGACTTGCCCTTATGAATCCATGCTGACTACTCTTGATGTCCTGCTTGTCCTTCACATGCCTGGAAATGTTTTCCAGGATTATTTGCTCTGTTATCTTCCCAGGTGCTGAGGTGAGGCTGGCCAGCCTGTAATTCCCTGGGTCCTCCTGCTTGTCCTTTCTGAAGACAGGAGTGACATTTGCTTTCCCCTGCTTCCTCTGGTTTGTGTGCTGAATTTCTTCCTTGAGGTGTTCTGCACTCAGCTTAGGCAGATTTTTTCTTCGTAAATAAAGAGGAAATGAGTGGTTTTCTGCAAAGCAAGCTGCTGCCTTGAAAGAATGAAAGCAAGCAAAAGGGGGTGAGGCAAATTTGGACTTGGAGAGCAGAACCACCATTGTTCAAGTAATCCTCACGGTATTAAACCTGCGGCAACATTTTACAGTGACAAAGAACAGTCTGAACACTTGATTATAAAAGAGAAAGGCCCTCATAGTATTAACAAAACAGCATTCTGTCTGATCTTAGAATCCCAGCTTACACATGTAAACTAAAGATATTAGAAAGTGATTTTCCTTGCAGTGTTTTTAATCACATTTGTTTTCCCTAGTAGGTCAGGAACAATTGAGAGCACGGATTGACTTTCATGCAACATACATGCAGCATCACATGCCACCACTACCATAGCCAAGGTTTGTTAGATCAAGTGTGCTATAGCTGCAATAACTTTGTTATGCATGCTTAACAGTCTCACCATGTGAAAGTGGAGACAAACTCTTGACGTGCTTTATTCCCATGTTAAGTGCAGAGGGAGTGTGGGAGGAGGTACCTGCAGCTTAGGAGGATGAAAAAGCTTGTCCTGACTCTGTTATTCTGATGCATACAGAATTACGCATTCCAGATGAATGATGTATATTTTCAAAACTGGATAAATGGCTAAAACTGTGCACACTCCTAAGCATAGGGTAACATTTTCTAGTTACTGAAAATAAAACCTTTTTGAGAATGAGCTTTGGATTCTGCAATTATGTAGAAATACAAGACAGAACATTTCAAACATGTCTGTATCATATAGTCAATAGATATCTAAAATCCCCTTAATAGGCATTTTTAATTTTCCAGGCCATATGACTTCAATTATTACTTTACAAGGGAAACAGTGAGAATTAGGAAAACTGGATTTTTTTCCCCCACCTTTGCCACTGATTCCTTGTGTATTGTGGGAGAAGTGTTGTAACGCTTCTGAGTTTCAGTTCTCTGCATGTCGGATAGGGCACATTGAGGCAACACACATACAAAGTATATGAAGAGTATGTATTTGTACCGTTTGAGAAATCGGGTTTCTCTCTCGAGGGAGAATTGATTTCTGTTTGGTGGGGCAGGATGCTGAAATCAACTGATGTAAAGTTTTATGTGCATAGATAAAGAGATGGAAGATTAAGAAATATAAAAGGCAAAAGAGGAAAAGTGAGATTTTTATCTTGATCTTCTTTTCATGTGTAGCAAAATATGTAGCCAGATGCTTGAAGTCACAGATAAGATGGCTGGCCATTTAGGTGACGGCTGTCATTGAGTAGATAAATATTAATCAAGATTTGTACTAGCTAGAGCAAAACTGAGGGCAGAGGACTAGTGAAAAAAGTGTATCAGTGGCAGGATTTATAAAATCAGGCTCTACAACACAGTGATGCTGTGCTCTTCTTTCCTTAAGGAAATCAAGCATTAGATGGTGTATTCCTGCTTTGTTTATTATTTTCCATCACATTTATTTTCCTCCTACACCAAGTGCTGCAAGCTCCTCTCACTCTGTTCTTCCTTTCCCCTGCCATAATTTTGGTATCCATTCCTTCTGTGATTCAGTGTGGTCACTGGGGAAACATTGCTTTAATGATTTGCTGTTTAACTGCTCAGTGTTCCTTGCATCATCAGAGAAGCGGCAGCGTTGACAAAGTACAGCCTGCCCATAGGGAGTACTATATCAGTGGAGAGACAAGTTGCTATGGTAATACATTACATAGCAATGAGGGATTTTGGAAGATGCATCTGACAGTTTGAGGTAAAGTATCATCATTTCCTTGCAGCTTTCAAAAAGTGTCATAATCTGAATTTCAGTGGGCTTTTTTTTTTCTTTTTTTTTTTCCTTTTGTGAGGTGACTTTTCTGAATAGCCCTAAGCATGCCACAAAACAAAACGGAAAAGCCTCTGTCCTCAAGGAGGGAACAGTTCCAATAAAAACAGAGGGAGGAGGTTAGTTCTGAGGCAATTAATGAAGCATATGGTCAAATGGCTGTACAGGATCTCTGTATGTATTTGCCTCTATTTCACTTGAACACACACATCTTCGTTTTATAGGCATGAGTGATGCATGAAAGAGGAACACAAAACTCATGAAAAGTAATCACTAGTCATAAGAAGTATTGTAAAATAGATTAGAAGGAGATTCCTGAGAGTAAGGGCCAAAGAGAAGAAAGTCAGCAAAGGAAAAAATAACAACAAAAAAGCGGGCTTGTTTCTCCCACATACATGGAATTAGAAAAAAGAACCAATAGTCACATAACTTGAAAAGTAACACTGGAAACTGCAAAGCAACACTGTCAGGTGTATTTTCCATTTTCAACTTTTTATTCAGATACTTTGTCTAAATATGAATGAACACTTACATTTTATCCATGTATGGAGACAGAAGAGACAGTATATGGAAATAGGAGTGGGATACTAAAATATTTCCCACCAGGACAAAAAAAAAAAAGTTCCTGTTCAGGGCAGGTATTTGTATATTTAATGTTTAAATAGGAATATATTTTTGAACAATTACAGTTTCTATCTTTGTGAGGTGTAAGAATCATCCACAATCTAATTACTCCTGAGTTTTTGTTATTTTGTAACTTTGGATGGAACATTTGTCTGTGCAGCATACCTGAGGAGTATATGTACTGGAATATTTGGCACTTAATTTTTGCTTACAGCAATTTCAAATTCCGCTAAACCTACAGAAGTTAGCCCCTCTCTAGAGCAGGTGCAGACACAAGAACTGTTTTTTAGTGGATCTTTGGCATCTCATGTTCTCTTTGGCAGTCTGGATGCTTCTGTGATTGTAATTTCAGTTCATCTTCTGAATAGATACCTGCAAGACATGGCTTTCCAGTGCTTATACAGCCTATTTAATGATGCAAACATGTTTCTTGCTCTGGATATGACAGTATCCATTGGCCATATATCAGGTTTTGGGTTTCATTTTGTTTTGTTTTTAAAATCAGACAATATTGGGTTTTAGAATATGCCATATCAATGCCTAAATTCTATTAACTTTTAAAAAGACTTCTGTTCCTGAGGCCCTTAAATGGTTTTGAAAAATACAGTCCATACATCAAACACTGAAAGGCTACTGAAACAGCCGGTTCTTGACCTCAGGTAAGTCTTTCTCTTAATTCAGATATCAAATTAAGGGTCACTGTACATCATCGTAGCTCCAGGCAAGATCATATGCTTGAGCTAAGAGAAGCCGTTTGCTGTTAGGAGAGAAACTAACATAAGCTGTGTCACGTAACAAATCATTTCATACTATTAGATTTGTCATAAATGTATGATGAATGGTAATTCCCTGATCTAATATCAAACCTTTGGGAGCAATGTGTTTGAATGATGTCATTACATAATGTTTGAAGCTGTTAATATGATTACCTGGGAGCATTGGAGAAGCATGATACTTGAGGAGACTGCATAATAATTTAGCTGTATTTGTTCTTACAGCATCTCTACCCTGAAAAGTCTCAGTGTGGTACAGCTGAAACCTCCTATTCTTTTTCCACAATTGTTTTTTATTCTTGTTGCTAACTTTGTTAGGCTGTGGCAAGTGGTATTGCAGTTACAGTTTTCAAAATCATGGCAGGGAAAGAACCGCAGCTTAAAAGCAAAGGTTTGTCAAGCTGCAGAACATGAGGCAGTCGTGAGAGACCTGGCAAGCTATGATTCACCAAATTAGCTTTTGTTTTCCTCATTGTAATCTTTGCATTAGAAGACAGTAACCTATGTGGGTTGTTTTTTGTTGGTTGGGTTGGGTTTTTTAGCAATTTCTGGAGCTGTCATAGAGAGGATCATGCATCTGAGAGTTTGGGCACACTCAGATATAAAGGGTGATCCATGCAGACAGAAAAGGCAGTAAAATTGTCCACTAGATTCTCTTTCTGTTGAAATGTGGTTCTTTTTCTGCAAATGTTTGATTACTGCCCGTCCTGCTAAAAATAGTGACAAATAAAAGAATAATTATTATTTTCATTTCCACAGAAACCCTGATTCCTACAATTTAACATGAATTGCCTTGTTCTTTCATAGCAGTGTCAGTTTATATCTTAAAAAAAGAAAAGGAAAGTAAGAAGGCATGGGGGGTTTTCTTTTCTTTTTTTCAAGATGATCCAAACTGATTAAATCTGGCTTCTACTATTTGTGTATGTATGAGTATACTATATCTTAAAAATACATATGCTGTTCTAGGCACATCTATAAAATGCTCTGAGGCATGCCTATAGTACAAATAGTATCATACCCTTTGGTACTTTTCTGTTCAAGTTCATAGAAAAATTAATCAAATTATTTTTTTTTTTTTTTTTTTTTGTAAAGAGAGCTTTTTTACCAGAAATTTTTCAGTGAAAACATTTAAACCACATAGATTGATAATGTGTGCTCTTTATTACAATGGAATCTGAGCATATTATATTTTGAGGGAACTGGATGTGACTGGCTAGAGTTTTCCATACACACTATTTAGCAAATCTTTTTGTCAGAGTGCCATTATGTCTCCATCCCATATGGAAGTATCTGTCATTTGAAACTGTTTCATAAAGAGCATAGACTGCTTAAATAGTCTTCTGCAGACTACTGCTGAGGTGTAGTGGTGTTCACTAGTGGTGTTCAGCTTCTGGTAGAGACTAGAGTACACATTTGCTTCCTGGAATATAAAACCTGAAAATAAAATAGTTGAAACAGGGCTTTATGTATCCTATACATCTCTGTTTTTTTTTCAGTCAAACCTGTAGTTTAATGATTTATTCTTCATCAGTTTATTGCCCACATTTTAAAACTGCAGAACCACCTTCACTGATTCTTCGTGCTTCTGCTGAGAAAGAGAAGAAGAATTGCGTATCTCTTCTTACACATATGATTCTTGAAATTGATTAAGGAAGGCTTTGCACTGCTGATCTTACGCTGCTGCCCCAGTGGTCAAATGCTTGAGATAGAAAATAAACAAAGTATTCTTCTTTCCCTGACATCTTTGCTCTGTGTCCTCTCTTGACCTGCTCCACCTTTTTCAGAGCTACTAAAAGGCTTTTTCAAAACTAGGAATTGAGGTCTTGCACACTAAAGGTTCCACGTGCAGCACAGATTTCTTTAACCTAATATAGCTGTTATAATGACAATATAATGAGTAGCATACTTATAGTCTCATAACCTACTTTATCTGTAGACTTTCTTTGTGTTGACATGCAAACACATTCTTTGCAGCTTAGAATGATTTAGGTTGATCAAAATCACTCAGAATGTATTAAAATGCATCCCAGATTGTCAATGGCTGCATATGGTTAAAGTATTGGAAGAGGTTTTTAAAGATGTGTAATAGTAAAACAGTTGGTGTTCTTTTCAACAGGAGTTCAAAACCTGGTTGTCATGGATGACATTTCCATTAAATTTTCTGTTTACTTAGACTGTACATTTGAATAATATTTTGGCCTCCATGTTGCCATAAAGAACACAAAATAGTTTGGCTTTGTGTGTTGCAAAGTGTTATGTCATGGCAATGGGGAGTATGGTGTATATGGTGGTATGTATGTTGACTGAGTGTAAACTCTTTACTGTTTGAATAGGTAAGACGGATGAAGGTTGCTTTGGGAATGGTAGCATGAAGATTTGATCCTCATCTTATGAGTCGCAATCCACTCTAACCATATTTGCCTCTGAATTTTGTACTGTTATTGTTGTACAACTATACAAACTCCTCTGAATTCTGTGAAAGGTTCTGTGAAAAAGTTTTACGAAAAAGATTGTCCTACTCTAATCAGGTGGGATTTTTTTTTTTTGTCTTGTTTTTAAACAGTATGAAGTATCTTCAGCTTCTCCTGAATTGAATGGGAGTTGCAGAGGCTGAAAACCTCTTTAAAAAAAAATGAAATAATTGCTATTGCAGTCTGTTTGCATTGGAAAAGTACAGAGACTTCTGTGAAAAACATTTCACTCCAGCCTGGTTTTTCAGGCCAAAGCACTTGGTTTAGGTGGGCTACCTGCAGTCCTGTCTGTGTGAGCTGTGCATGGGCAGAAAGGAAGCAAGTTTACATCTTTCGCCCACATCTACAACTCACAGTTAGGACCCAGCTGTGGTGTTGGGGAAGTCAGAAAACTAAAGCAGAAAACAGCTTTAATCACTGTGGCAGCTATTGGTACATCAGAGAATCATCAATGGAACTCGGTGACTCTTTCAAACTATGCACTCTTTTAATCCATGTCTGACTCCCCTCCCAAGAGAGCTCATATTGACACTCAAAGTGGCTTCTCTCACAAACAAGTAGATGTGGATTATAGATGTAGGCTGAGTCCTACTATGGAGGGAGAATAATGGAGGTTTCTAGGAGGGAGAGGAAAGGAGAGGCCAATAAAGCCCTTCATGTAAGAGAGGGCAGCTCTGTGTAGTCTCCAAAGCAGAAATGGGTCAGAAAATGGCACCTAGTTACATGGGAGCAGCATGGTTGGGTAGGACAGAGAGTGGTAAATTCAGTCAACACTGTGGAGTCTTTTGTGCCAATTCATTTCTGTAATTAGTCAGGTTCATGATATATAGTCCTTTAAGCAATCTAATGGTGGAGTTCAAGTATTTTAACATCAGTTTGATCTCTTAAATGCCTAATTTTCCAGTAATGTGTCCATCTGTGCAGAGACCGTGTGGAAAAAGCAAAAGCTTGGACAGGTACAGTGTGATTTTGATGCTGGAGAATAAGTTGGTTAGCACAAGGGACAGCTGCAAATGCATCTCTTTGCTCTCTTTAATGCTTCTTTTTTATTACATTCTGGGCAACAAAAATGCCTTAGCTTATTCTGAAGTATCAACAAAGCCGTCTCCAAAGTGTGTAATGAACTGATCCAAAAATTTCGTCCACCTTGTTGATAATCCTATCTTGTATCTTGTTTCCTTGCGTATGGCTTTCTAGCCTCAGATTTTGAAGCAAATTTTCATTAAGGACAATCTGCTTTGTTTATGGCACAGTCTGATGAACAGGTTGGGAGAAATGGCATTGACCTATATATAATTATTCAGTTTAGATACTGCAGTCTGAGTCAACTCTGGGACATTTCTCTTCCATTCCTTCCTTGCATTTACTGCTATTTAGTCTTATCAAATCCATCCAACTGTAAACTCAGAAAGAGACAGAGAGCAGAGTAGGCATCCATCTGAGCATTATGAGCTCCTGACATTAAACCTTGATGAACTGAAAAATCCAACAACCATTATGAGAAGTGTCTCATCCCTCTTTGTCTTAAAGGCAGAGAGAATCTACCAGACTTGTTCTGTTGTTCATGCACATATGCCTTCAGGTGTAGATTCTCTTTTTGGGTCTCTGAGAATTTCTGCTATTGTTTAAAGGTAACATGAAAGTTTCTTTGTTTCTTTCATTGCCATCTCTTAAAAAACAGAAGATACAGCTGTTACTGGCTTCCTCTGTAAAGTCTTTTTGTGATTTACTGTTGGAAACTGTACCTATGCAGGTACAGCAATACTAGATATTTATTTATGTGCTCTCTTTAGCTCAACTTTTAGTCTCTACATCTAAACCTGACTGTAAACTTTAACCTCCCATGTGCTGTGGAGTTCCCTCTTTTTTTCTGACAGCTTTTGCATGCACTCTTACTCATCTTGACGCTACTCACACAACTGGCAAAAGGACTTCATACTCTTCTTCAACCCTGTCACCAACATACCAGGATATCTACAGCTTGCATCTGAGCAGACTTTATATCCCTTTTAATATTCGTGTTTTTTGACTAAAGCATTGTTAAATTTATTCAGGTACATCTGCCTCTATTACAGTCTCGTCCTGCAGATAATTCTCTTCTGGCATTTGTCTGCTCCTTGGTCTGCTCTATTTCATCTGTTAGGTGAACTCTTTGGGACAAGGATTGCAGTATGACACTAGGCATAGCAAGGTGTGCAGTGGGGCTGCTGCAATTAAGGGCCATTGCTTGTGAGCGGAAGGGGGGACAGTGGCCAGTCTGAGTGGCACATGGTGTTAAATCTTGTCTTCTCTTTCATGCGGCTTTGATATAAGGATTTGTGCAGAATACTTAGAGTGGAAAAATGAGACACTGCCAGCTATACCCTAAGTAACAGTTATTAGCGCTTGTCTTTAATCTTGTATACAGAACTTGTGGTAATTGAAGTGTAGGTTTCCATCATCACTGATATGCTAATTTAGAGCACTGGTAACCTGTTGGGTGCCATGTATTTTGAAGATGTTTTCTACAAAGGTGTGTGCTGAAGGAGTTAAGAAGCAGACACTCCTTTAAGGTCCCAACTGTTCCTCAAATCTGTGTGCTAAATGATGTCAGCTCTTGGAAACCCGTGTTTTAATGAACTTCAATAGATTCAGGTGCTGAAAAGTTTATACTTCTTTGACTTTTGTCAGCTTTAAAGCCAAGACATTCAAAATTTTAAGGTCTTTCGTTCTAGAGATAGTCTTGGGTGGTCTCAGTAGAAGCTCAGGTGTACAGTTTCACCTATGCAAGACTCTTAACTATACTCTTCTATTTTCTTTTTATAAATAAATACATTTCTAGCCTGTGCTTTGTGGCTCACTGTAGAATCATCTTTCAGGAGATAAAAGGAATGAATAATAAAAAAAATGAAAACCAGATTGTAGCTTTCAAGAGCTATGTACAGATTCAAAATATGGGAAAACTGTGATTTTGGAACACTTTTCATTGCTTTTTCTTTTAGCAGCATAATATTTAGCAGCATTAGAAAACCTGTGTGTGAAGTTTGAACATTTCTATTCCCTTCTGTGGGTAGAAACATTTTTTTTTCCCCATGTCATGGGGTTTATATGACGTTTCTTCTCTACATAGCATTCTCTTGATCAAAGATTAAAGAACAAAAAAAGACAGTTATAGGCACTAAATCTTTTTGAGCCATGTCAAAAGTAAAATGGGCAGGCTTTCAAGATGCATTCTGTATTCATCAGGCTACCGAAAAATAGAACAATATGGGGCCAAAAAGATAGTGGCAAGGTGTAGGGGTTCAAACCATAATTGAATTCTGACTGTAGTGATCAATGAAGAGAAGAGAAAGACAGGAACACACTAAAGCAGAGGTGGGGACAGAAGTTCCTTTGCTTCCTTCTTTCCAGATTACAATGACAGGAGGCTTGTACTAACTGTGATAAAAGGACCCTAACATCAACTAATGATGATCACATTTTATTTTTACAGGGAGAAATATTTTATAGAGAGCATGCTACTGTGACTAAGGACTTAAACAAGTCCCTAAATGCTCTTAAGCAAACGTTTTCAAGTTTCTCTTAACCTTGAGAACCTATTTATACAATCTGAAGAAAAGTTACTTGTGAGAATAACTACGTAGGTTACCAGAAATTTACAAGGTGCTGAGAGGACAGGGACTACCCCAGGAAACTTAGCAAAAAATGCCTTTCCTATTTAGCCTTCCATTTCAGAAACAAACTTTGTTCTGATGTGAGGAGTGGTTTATCTATTGTTTCTATTCCAAGGGCTCCGGATTACAGTTTCTTAAACAGCTATATATGCCAGACCCAGAAAGCATTTGAGAAATGCAGGCATCCTAAAGTGACAGAGTATATCACCAATATTAAGCATTATTCTTTATTGAATATGGAAATTCTTTTGGAGAGATATTAATCTCAGTGAGACAATGTTTCATATGTATAAATCCCTCTGAACAAGTCTATAATTACTGAAAAGACAAATTTATTTATTTATTTATTTTTAAAAAGCACACATAATCACTTCCCTGTCAACACAGGGCAGAAAGGACAGTGGAGTTAGAGAACTTACAGCCAGCAAGATACAGGTTGTGTTTGCTTTGCCTCACGCTTCCTACGAGGCTGAATAAGAGTCACGCCAGGCTATTAGGCCTCCTGGGAATTTTTTTGGTGAAACATGATTTGATTTGTAAATGCTGGCTTGTTAAAACACCATTGTTTTTCAGAAACTTATTAGTACTGAAGAACCTTGGTCAAGCTTCCAGCAGGTTTCTTTAGTTTTACAGCTACATTTCTGAATTGGGCAATTTTGGAAATGAGGGGAAGCCTACCGTTTTCACTTGACAGCTGTTGAGTGTCAATGTTTTTCCGATTCCTAAAAAGGTATCTAGAAAATTTTTTCAAGAGTCAGAAAAACATTTTGTAGGTAACATTTGAATTCAGAAAATGTGAAAACTTGTAGAAAGTCAGAAATACTAAGATTAATTACAAATTTTTAAAGAGTTAATGGCAGTCTTGAAAGATACTGAAAGCATGTAAAAATGCAGTTCTATCTACCAAACCTTTGTAAAGCTTTGTAAAGTGAAAAAAACCCAACCTCAAAAACCAAACCAGAAGGTATCTTGTCACCTTAGGTTTCTATATATTTTTGTATATGACTTTTAGGACTTATGCCTCATTACAAGTCAAGGTTTATCCTATTTACTTTTGATTTAAAGAAAATGTGTAACAAATTATAATCCACTGAAATCCCCCCAAACTACCTTTTGATTTACTTATGTGGTAGGTGGTATTTGGTTTGTATATTTATTCTACATTACAATGGTTAATGGGTTAGAAATACATATTCTTTCTGGAGGACAGAGAGATTGCTTTTGCCCTTGAGAGCAACTACATATATTTGGGGTTATATAGGGAAACAGGAGGGGCTTGAGGTGCTATTAAGAAAGAGCAGGGAGCAAACATGAAGCCTCCCCTCAGAGGGGACAAAGATGCTTCCTAGAGCTTGAGAAAGGGCTGTGCAGAATTGTCTGTGATTTGGAAAGCCAGTGAATTGCCGGGCTGAAATCAAATCGAAAGAGGTTAGTTTATGAAGCCCCAGGTGGGGAGGTTACTCAGTCTAAGAAATAATGAAAGCAGAATCTCATCAAGAGCTTTGGCAAACTCATAGTCTTGTCTAAACCTATTAATGGGCTTACAATAATCTTAACTAAGGGATAACCTTGCATTTCTGTAGGGAAGGGAAAAGATTTGCTCACTGGCAGTTGGATAATAGGACAGAGAAATCTTGTTGATTTGGAAAAGTACCTCTGCAGTAACAGAAAATTGTGAAGTGTCTTCGGAACAGCCTAGGGTCGTTATCCTAGCACACAGAATAATTAACAAACACAGTGAGAGCAAATGACTTGAATAAAGCTGTATAGCACTCATAATGGGAAAGTCTGACTTTTAGCCTGGTGTACACTGAAGTAGGTCAGGTTTGAAGTCTTGAATGTAGTTCCCCAAACACCTTATCAGCCCTGAGTGTGAGGGATATATTGGGCCAGGTACAGCAGTCTGGGAGCACTTTCCATTTTCAGTAAATTAATCCTCTCACAGCATGAAATAAAAAGATCAGAACATGATGTTAAACCTCATTTTGTATTTTCAATTACTAGGGGATAATTATTTTCTTTTTAAGTCTTGGAAGATGACATGATCTGAATACTCAGATACCTGCTGCTTCTGCTTGCTTTCCTGGAAGCACAGATAGTTCAACTGGGGGACTGCACAATGTAATTAGGTTTATTTTGCAGCCTGGCATGGCGCCGTATGTCATCTGGAGAAAAGCGCAGCACTTTAATCTTGGGTTTGGTGATGTTTGGCTTCATAAAGTAGGAATACAACTACATAGACTGAATTTTGTATGTGGATTGGGAGCACTAGAAAGTGGGATGGTGGCAAGGTGCTTTGGACAGTTGTTCAGTACTAAGTAAACCTGATAGAACAAAGCGTTAATCTCATTAGCCCTACTTATATTTCTGCACAAGTGTATGTGAGAGAATAATTCACAAGAGTTCTCAAAGAGAATAGCTATTTTTTAAAAAGTTACTGTGGCGCTGCATTTTAAATATTGCACGTTTCCTATTTTTTTGAATGGAAAATAGTGACTTCTAATTGTATGTATCTGTGTGTGTTGTGTAAATGCGTATGTATGCAGTGTGTATGATTTCCTTTTCTTGTATAGGCCTGCTTTTCTCCTCACAGTTTTTCACTGGGTGAACTCCAGTGATTTCAAAGAGGAGAAATGTTAAGTTAAATGTGAAAGGGGCTAAATATGAACATAATGGAATATAAAAATATCAGCAGATTTGGCTCAGCTAATAGGTTTTGGCATTGATAGGACTGCTGTATGAAAAGTGTGACTAGTAACACAACTGGAAGTAAGTAAGACCTAAGTAATGTCATGCAAAAAGAATCATTGTTTAAAAACATATCAGGACAATGTAATCCTTTTTTGTCCTACATGTAGACTCTGGAGATGTGAAATTTGTATGCTTATGCTTTCCTTATCTGGATGCAGGAAATTGCTCCTAATTTGGCACAAATTTCTGCTTCTCTCACTTCTTCACTTATTTGGATTCAGTTGAAGTTAAGAAATGGAACATGCTAGGTTACTCATAATGCTCTTAGCATTTCTGAAAGCATCATCATGATGAGATTCACCTTGCGCAGAAAATGGAAAGAGGTCAGGGAATGAAAAGATTCATAAGAATGCACATTAAAAGACCAGTATCCCCTATTAACAGCCTTCCCATTGAATTTTGCCCATTGAGATATTGTGCTAGAAATTACATTTACTATGCAGTTATTTTCCTTATACAGTGAAATAGTCACTGTAGAAGACTATTGGAGCACATTTGGAGCACAATAAATGCATGACAATCTCTGTACTCTGTTGGGGTGCAGATATTGATTATATTTTATCTTTTGACTCTTATGGGAACAGCAGCGTTTATATTTTAGTTGCTGCTGATAAGAACAGAGAGAAAGCTTTTATGGTTACATTTTTCTCATGTGCCTTCAGTTACATCAACCATTAACACCAGAGCCACAACACAATGCTGATATAGTTCTTCAGTTTTACTTATGCATCTGTTGGCTTTTTAGGGGAAGAAGAGCATAAATTACTATTTCATTAAAGTGCATTTGAGCTGTGCTTATCCTTCAAAGAACAGTGAATTTTTTTGATACAATACAGTGAGATCTAAAGAATCTAAAGGAAATGCCAAACTGGGGGAAAAATGTGATACAACTATAAATAAATTGTATGGCTTTCTTGCGGGGGGGAGGGGAGGATTCGTTCTGTAATTGCTTTCTCATATAACAAAACACATTGCTTGAGTAGGATTTAAGAGGTTTGGTTTGTGGTGGTTTGGTTTTTTTTTTAATAGTGAGAAAGGGAGAAGTTTCTGGGAGTTGAAATAAAACGGAAATGTTATTCATAATCACTAGCCTTTGTGTTGGATTGCAGAATTATTTTCTCCCTCAAAAATGTTTTGGAATGATAATAGGTGTTCCTTAGTCAGATCTGTTGTATCTGCTGAAATTTATTGTGTATGTGCTGTCCTTTAATGCCAGGGACAGAAGGGAAGATAAAAATAACAGTAACAATCCAGATTATAGTTGGCTTAGTTTCTGAAAATTGCAATTTAATTGTGTATTCATTTTAAAAACAAACAAATCTTGTGCCAATTACAACAGTTTTAAGGGTTTTGCTGCCTATTTCCTATTCTGGTGTTTATGTTCCAGTTTTTGCAGCAGCTGAAACAGGCAACGTGGAGGTTATCTAAGTGATTAGTTCAAAGACAGACATATTGTAAGTTTATTTAATTTTTCATACAGGTAATCTCTAAAGTAGTTTTTCTTTTAAGCTTTTTAAAAACAGAAATAATTTTATTTATAAGTTATATCCAGCCCCCCCATGGCTTGCTTGCTGTTGACTGTGTTTTCATCAAAAGATACCTTCGCATTTTAGAGAGAAACCATGTGAATGTGTGTAATATCAGTTAGAAATTTCACTTACGTGAAAGGGCACTATGGCAAGTAGTCACTGTCCCAAGTTACTTGCGAGGAGGAGTATGAAACTGATGACAGGGAGTTCTTCCTTCTTACCTTCTGGGTCTGCACAGGATTGGTTTTATGTTTGCTACCACAATCCATTTGCTCTTCCTCAAAGGGTTAACGATTTGTTATAGCCACGTTATACTCATAGTATGTTTTACATATGTTGGATTCCTTCTTCCTTTGCTCCCTCTGTTATCCCTAAAACTAGTTTTACGCAGGTTTCAGGGTTGTGTTTCTGTAGTGATCAGTAATTGACTATTTGTGCTTATAGCCTTGGGGCATTTATTATAGTGCTGTGTCAGCACTTTCAAGGTCTCTGCTATCTTCTGTGCTTGTCTGTCTGAGGACCCCTGCTAAAGCACCCTGTTCGTTTGCAACAGCCTTTAAGCTGTGGTTTTCTTATAACATAAGTATTTTTATTAGCACAATCTAATCACACATGCAGCAGGGTCATTGAATAGCTTATTTTGCAAAAATAACAAACTATTCTAAGAAAAACATACCTTGTGGGGACACATGGACACAATTTTCAGGTTATCGTTGCCAGTGTCTTTAAGTTATGGTCATACTACACACGTTATCAGATATGGTGGGATTTTAGATCTGAATTTTAAAAAAGGTTGAACAGGTCAAAGGGACCCAAATTTTATCCCTGCAACCCTCTGCATTCTTTTTTTGTCAAGATTAGTGGGTTTTGCACATTTGTAACCCAATGTAGATTTTGGCTCTGTATTTTTCTCTTAAAATGATTTCTTCTAAGAGGGCATCTACAATACAAATTACAGGGAAGGAAATGTCCAGCCTTTGCTTATTTTTGTGCAAAATCTTACTTAAAGTTGAAGTATTGAAACTTGCAAGAAATCTAGCTAAGAGTGAGCCACCCAAGATGACGGTGTTTAACTTGAGAACTGTTTCCAAATAGCTAAGAGCAATACAAAACCTGTGTCATTTATAACTAACGCTAGGTGGCCTTACTCGTAGGAGAGATAAACCTTCCAGATAGACTTTAGTATCTTGAAGGTTGAAACTGGGATAAGTTGAGTTAAATTCTTGAAAGTGTTGAAGGGCTTTTAATTACAGCCAAGTCCAGTAGAAGCTCTAAAATGTATCGACTCCCTTTTTCTGGCAATATTGGGCTTGGGGAGTCTCAGGCCACGCAAAAGTGGAAGTACTTTACTTTTCAAAGACAATATATTTGTGTTCAGCTAGGTTGTGCCTACTTTGTTTGCTCTCTTCAAAAGCTTTAATATCTCATTAGAGGCAAGTATTTACTTTGATCTTACTGTCCAGCGTTCATCAGGAGTCTCATACACAGAAATTATGTTCAGATTGCTGCCAGGTGATTTATGTGGTCACTGACTCATAGGCCACGTTGCTTTTCTTACTCTGCATAAGCATTGGGCATGAAAGAAGTCCTGAATATTCTGTAAACATTTCAGGTTAACAGAAATCAAGTTCTTGTCCAAAAGTTAAATTGAACTAAGAACCTATGCTAATCAAGATTTTCTTCTTGACACTAGTTGCTGAATTATGCAGTTATAGCAACATGTTTGAGGATAAAGTAATTACTTATATTAGAGTACCTGCATAAACATTTTGTTTTAAGTAAAATCAGGGAAGAATAAATTCCATACATCAAAAATCTAGGCATACCAAGTAAATAATGTTATTTGATTAATTTCTGCTGCTCTTTATGGAAAATTATGACTCTGTAGACTTGCAGGATTAAAATTAGCTTATTAGGAGATATATCACCTAATAAAACTCAACAGTTGTTGATAGCATATGAAAATTAATATAGCATAAACATTTTTGTACAATATTGAGGAAATTTGCACAGATTGTTAGCATTTTTGCAACTTTAGCAACATGTATTCAGGTGGCCTGAAAGTGACTAATTCTTTTGGGCTTGCATGCTTGATCTCGTAACAGTTTGGAAAGAGTATGTGTGTATGTGTAGGTGGGTTCAATGTGTCTAGAGATGAGCAGCTGCAAAAGCTGAGAACAAGATGAACAGGAAGAAAACGACGTTTTTAAAGCAATCAAATGCAGCTGTCTTAATCACTAGGAAACTGGAACTAGTTTCTGTTCCTTTAAAAATGGAAGAAAGAAATCAAAGGAAGAAGAAATGGAAAGCAGTTGAAAATTTGTACAAACTCTTTCCCTCATGCAAACAGTGATAGAGCAGTCAGATGATTAAGATGCATATGCCACATGACATTAAGCAGCTTTTTGTGAACTGTTAATTAAGATTTAATCAGTCACATATTTTATTCTTGTTGAATTAGAAGATTAGTGTTAATTTCTTGTGGAGTTTCCCTATTCTCTGTTGAAGGAAGTCAATGTATCTGAACATAATTTGGTGATCATAGCCTGGTGTGGTAATAAAAACAGACTAGAGAGACACTAACTTGACACTTTGGGTAATACAGTGCGTGTGATTCAGATGGGACAATTGACAAATGAAGTTAGTGCTTTCTCTCTAAAATGTAAAATATATTATGCAAGTATGTATAAAGTTGGTACATCCTATCATTGTTAACATAAGAATGAATGTAAAGGTCTTTCCCCAAATTCTTCACTTCATGAAGCACTAATTGGTTTTGTGCTTACCTCAATTACACTCAAACTACAGGATTCAGACCTCAGTTCTATACCACAAAACTGAATGCCGCTAGAAACTCTATGAATATTTAAGTAATGTTAAGTAAATAGCACAGGTTTGGATTTAAATATACTTATGTGGCTTTCCCTAAATGTGTTCAGCCTATGGAAGTCAATATATTTCTTCTTTAAAAATTTCTCCCCCAAAACTTATTTGAAGTAGATGCCTATAGGATGAATATATTGATACTGCTCTTTGTGAAGGTTATGTGACTCGAGGCTTTAGTAGCATTCTCTTTAGTGTCTGTGAAATAATAACAATGTGATTTATATACTACTTCATGTTAACAATAACAGATTTATAAATCATATTTTTCTATGAAATGTTACACTTTTTTTGAGTTGTTCGATGTTGGCTGGAAATCTAACTTGGAAGCCTCAAATACTTTAAATTCTAAGCCAAGAATTTCCTAAGACTGATTTTTTTTTTTTTTTTTTTTTGTTACCCAACTTTTTGTACATCTGATTTCAGATGCAATAGAGGTACCATTTTCATGTGGGAGAGTCAGTGTCTTCTGAAAACAAAGACCCTTAAAATGTCTTGAGGCGAGCTCCTAAAAATATGTAAGTTTCTATGCTTTACAAAGCTCTCTTTCACCACCTACTTCACCACCAATGTGCGTACCCAGCTCATATTCCCTCTGTAAAGACATTAGGCCCTTTTTCTGCCTTGGCCTGTAAGAGGGAGCACTTTTCCCTATCAGACTTTGAGAGCATTAAGAGAGAAAATCAAGGATCAGATTAATCACTAGACCTGCATAGAAGGTAACAGAGAGATGTTATTCTGCAGAAAGCCTGTTACCTGGTGCCAAAGAAACTTCAGCGGCAAATATAGTCTCCTCACTTGCTCTCTCTTTTGATCGGCATCTTGGTCAGCTCTAGGTAACTTGTAACTCTTTCATGAATTTTGTAGTATGCTTCCTTATGCACACAGTCATAGCAGTAAAAATAGACATGAAGAGGCAATAGCGCTATTCAGAAACTATGAGAAGGACCTGTGTAGTTCAGAGACTAAAACCTGAAGAGAGATCCTCTTCCTATGTACTCTCATAACCATGTGTGCAAGTTATATTTACTATGTGTATGCAGGAGAGAGAATAAGCTATTGGACTAATTAATTTTCTCCTCTCATCCGTTCTTTGTTCATGCTGAAGTGATTTGCGCAGTGAAATTTGGCTGAGGAAGAGCATTGGCAGATTCCTGCTAATGATGCAACTTAAAAAATGCTGCCATTGTGGAGGTGATTAGAAGACTAGAAACCACCTAGGCTACATTAGATGCATTAGGTGGATCTATGCTAATTTCATTCTGGTTTTGGAAGAAAGGGAGAGTTCACTAAATTGTTAAAGGTGGACAGTACGCTATAGCAATAAAATCTTTTCCCATGAATTCATGCAAAGAAGATTATTCTCAAAATCTGTTTCTAGCAATTCAGTCTGTAGATAATTGCTACTGTATCCATTAACTTAGTTTAAATCTTTATCAAATGATCTATTTTTTAAACTGTCCTATAGTGCATAGCACTTACATTCTTCTTTATCCCATTAAAGTGCTTTAAGCTCCTATAGTGGCCTAATGCACATAATTGTCCTAATTCTGCTGAAGTACTCTCAAATCTCTTTCACCCTGTTAAAGTAGTTAAATTGTTCTTGTTCAAAAAGAGTAAGAGCTATTCAGAATAGGCTTGAAATAATATATAGAACTTTTTATCTATGTGAAGGGCTTTCAGATTTGATTTCTTCCATCTCAAGAGTGCTTACTCTATCTAGGAGAGTACAGAAAGCTCTGAGTTTTAAATAATTGTGATGTGTGTATATATGTATAAAATTCTAGAGTTGTCTTTCAGAAGTCTAGCTTATGCCTGTGTGTTTAGCTGCAGTGGGAAAATAAGGTCCTAAAAGGTCCCATTTACTTTGTATTTCACTTAGTTTGGAAAACGTTTTGTTTTTTTTCATTGCTGCCGTTTTTGTGTGCTGTCTTCTGTACTGATTTCACTCCTAGACACTTGCCTGTCTATGAACTTTGTGTCACAACGTATAGGGTTACCCAATCTGCGGGTGTGTGAGGAACGTGACCACAGGTTTGTAGGATTCTGTACTACACAAGGTCAAGGAGGCTTTTATTCTGTAAATTTCTCTACTTTATTACAGATTACCACAAAACCCACAGAAATCACCATAGCTAATACCTATGATTAACAAAGTAAATATATATCTCAAGTTATTACAAATTACTATCAGCAATCAATAATACAGTATCAATTAATAGTATGGCAACAGTTAATAATAGCAACAACCAATAGTACAGCAACAATTAATGTAATAGCAACAATTAAGTAGGTATAAACTATTTCTCTACAATCTACAGATTGCTACAAACTTATCACTAGTGAAACAATTTATCAAGCACATAACAGCAGCTATTCTTATGATAGATTACTTAGATGGATATATAATAGTCGTATCAAGTGAATTAGATTTCAGAAGGTCCAAACGATTCCAAAGGGGAGGACAAACTGACCCCAGAGGGGAGATCCACCCATCCCAGAGGTGGAAGGACAAACCAAACTGACCCCAAAGTGGGCCCTGGTGAGAATCCTGGGTAAGGGTCCAAGATCTCGTAGAAGGTTCATGCAGAATTCACCGTCTTTAGGGAAGGAAAATTACATGCAGCGCAGGAAGTTCTCAGAGAGAGTCTCCATTTCAGATAAAATTAAGTCCTTTTTATATCATAGAGACATAGAAGACTGTAGGACAGCACCACTTTGAGCAGCCAGTAGATGCTGTTAATTTGTTCTTCACCTGTAGCAGGCAATGCTGATGGCATTTCTGTTCTTTCAGACCAATTTGTTTTTCCCAGACTGTTTGCACTTTTTCAGACAGTAAGTTGTTACAGTTTCTTGGGGTTTTTTTGTGCTTGTCAGTGCTATCTTAGGATGGCTCCAAATGTAGGTACCCCAGCCGTACTTAAAAGAGGCCTTTACAAGGATGTTCCTGGTTCCCAGGCCTAGTTTCCAGGCTGACAGGCATTTTCTTTTGTTTTGTTGTATTTATTTTATCCCACTTATAACCAGACCACCTTTCTGGCTGCTCACATCACTTGCCTGTTGTAAGTTATTATTTTCTTTCTAGAATATTATGTGTATTTTTCTTTCTAGAATATTATATGTATCCTGCATTCAATGATGAGAGTGAAGTCTAATGTTCATATATCCAACCTTACTAGGGGACTAAAATCAATACCACTGTGCCTAGCATGGAGTTGGATGTGAGTTAACGTACCCTGTTTTCCAGACAAGTTCTGCATTGCTGTGGTGTGACTGCCACTTGACAGGCACAGTAAATTTTGCCTTTAAGATGCACTGCTGCTTTTTCAGTTTGCTTCTGGTGTGTATTCTTTAAAACACAAGTTCTCTAGTAAATTTCTGTTTATGAAGTTATTAAAATTTGGCAACCATGGGTTGTATTGCACTGGGTTGTATTTTTCTTCTCAGATTAGAACTTGAATATGCTCAGGAGCCAAGACATGCTGCCTTTCAAAGTTACAAAATATTGCTAGACATCTGATCAATGATATCTTGCCTCTCAGCAAGGGAAAGCATCCTGCCTTCTGCTGAGCTTCTATTTGAAAGAATCACAGCTTCTGGCCTTGTACTAGCCATGGCATATATAATTCAAAATTCTTCATTGCGGTGTCTAGCAATCATGCCACAGGTGACTGGCCATGATATGTGGTAGTCCTGGACTGGTGGATTTGTGGTGATAGTTCTGTGCAGTTCAGTGCTGTAGAGTAGAGGCACTTGTCAAAAATTGTGCAATTTTTGGATATCCATATTTTTTTGCAATCCAGATTTTTTTGCAATCCATATCCAAGAACTCCAACTGAAATTATTTACATCTTTAACTTATATTGAACTCAATATGTCTTACTTTTCCTATGTTACAATTAGAAAAAATCAAGATGCTTCCTTAAAGCCTTTGGAGTTTTGATTCTGATGTCATCTCCTTTTCTGCTATGTTTCATTAACAAATACTGTAATAACTACCACAAATACTGTAACAACTATTATGTGGGGAAAAGGCCTGTTAATGTTCCTGGGTCTACTCCAGGATTAAACTACAAACACTCTATTCAATGTCTCGGTGATTTGTGACTTGGTTGCTTTTGGGGGGTGGTTGTTGTTTTTGAAGCAGTCTAACTGCAGTATTATCTTAATGATTGTGTTTTGCACTACATAATCCTCATACCCTGAAATATGTGTTTTGAGTGTAGTAGTAATAGACAGGCGATATAGAAGTAGTAAGAAAATTACTTACCTGCAGGACTACATACATGGTAAGACTAGGAAGACCAACTGTAAACTCCTAGTCTAGATTCCTCAGTAACAAGCCACTATGTGCTAAAGATACTTTTCTGTAATCATATGTAATCTTTCCTCAAATGCATCTAATTGTGCTAGCATACCTATTTCACTGAACACCTTTTCTTACTCTCTGAACAACTTAAAAATGGCAGGTTATAATCAACCCCCTTAATTTTTTCTATGATCATCTTTAGCCCACCTCTTTTGGTGGTGTTGGTTCTGACCAATGTGACTAATTTCTTGCTTTACTGCTTTATGTATTTCTGTGCTATGAAGCTTTTATGTAATCTGTTCTTATAATCTGAATTGAAGTGCATTTCAGAGCCTTTTTGGTGCGAGATAGGTTTATTATTATGAAAACACTTTATATACCAATTTAGACATCAAGTAATCTCTTATTTATTCAAGTAAGGTAGTAAGATTGAATTATGCTTCTATAAATTTTCTGTGCTTTCTTGGGAACACGTAAATTGTTTGGAGCTGTTTGACATCATTGTTTTGCTCAGACAAAATGTGTTACAGTAAATTTACTGCTTTGTACCATGCTCTGTTTCTTAAAACTCTACTATGTAAAGTTTAGCTCGATGGAAAAGGAAATTATTTCTCTCTATGTAATAACATAATACTGCAGCCTAAGCTCTGTGAAAGTCTAACATTTTAATATGGTGAAAGGGAGAGACGTGGGTGCACTGCTTAAAGGAATTTTGGAGTTCAGTTTGCCTCTGGTATACACTAACTGTTTACCAGTGAGAAGATGGGCCTGGGAGCAGCCAACAGGGTATTATTTGGGATAGAATTGATCGTCTTTGCGGCCAAGACACAGTTCTGGCTTATGTTCAGTTTGCTGTCCAGCAAGACTTTCAGACTGAGCAGGAGAGCTGCTCTCTAGGTGGTGTAACTGCAGGGAGTTCTTCCAGGTATACACATTTGCATTTTTCCCCTGTTGAATTTCAGGAATCTCCTGTTGTCCCATTCTGCCACACTGCTTAGGTCCCTCTGAGTGGTGGCCTTGCCCTTGAGTGGACTGACTGACTCTACCCCCCACCACAGTTTGGTGTCACGAGAGAGGGCACCCCATCACCTTCTCCAGGTCATCCACAAGGATGTTAAACAGGATAGGTCCCAGTACAGACCTGGTGGTAATCCACTTCTACCAGCTTCCAGGTACAGAACAACCCAGTAACTACTGCCGCTTGGGCCTGATCGCCCAGCCACTTTTTTTATTTTTGATCCATCTGGTCATCCACCCACCTACCCTAGCTGTAATGTCCTCACTTGGATACAAGGACATTGTGGGAAGCAGTGTTAAAATCCTTTCTACGGTTGAGGTGAATGACAGTGGCTACTCTCCCCTCATCCACAAATCCTGTCATTTCATTGTGGGAATCAGTGGGGTTGATCAGGCACCATTTAGCCTTGGTCAGCCCCAGGCAGGCCGTTCCTCATCAGCTACCATCTCCACATCCAAGACTGCGGTGTGCCTGGTGGGCAGTCCCTGGGCTGGCCTGCTGGCCCTGCTGCGCTGAGGTACTCAGTCCAACTGCATGGCACCCATCACCGCCGGCGGAGGGAGGCTCGTGCTCCCGATGGCACCCAGCCTTGTCCCAGGGCCCCAGAAGCAGAGCTGAGAGCTGCTCCCCAAGGGCTGCTCTCACCCCTCACAGGCGCTGCCAGTCTCTGAGCCCCCTCCTGGCCCAGGTGGCCTGGGCTGGCCAGCCTCACCGCCTTCCTCACAGCCGGGCTGCCCTCCTGCCCCAGCACACAAATGCACAACAGCTGCACAGTTTGGGGAATAAATCCTCAGGTGATTTCAGTCAGGAAGGATTAGCTCCCAGTTCCCTCAGCTGGAAAGGGGAGGGCAGTGGAGCAGCCGAGCAGCCATTGCGGGTGTGTCTCAGGGCCTTGGCCTTCCTCAGAGGGCTGTGGAGCAGGGAGCCTGGCTGGGCAGCTTTTGTGAACCCTTCAGCAGCCAACAGATGGAGTTGCTCGCTGCTGGTGCAAGTAAGCAAGGTATTTATATACAGAAAATCTTACTTATTTATATATGGAAAGTCCCTGGGTTAGTATTCCTTGTGTGCTCTTTCTCTCTGTGAAGTCCAGTGGCTTCTGAGATATTGTGTCTCCTCATACCTTGACCAAGTCCACGGTCTCTCTCCCTTCTTCCCCAGTTAAATGTCCTCCTTGAAGCAGTTACTGTCTGGAGGTTGGAACTTGCTCAACTGAATCCAACAGTAAGAGGAAAAATACCTTAGAGCATCTAACTGCTCTAAGATATGGCTTAGCTACAGGGTTCCACTTTAGTTCTTTTGCTAGGGTGGATTTGTTCTTGGTGTTGCTTTTTTTACTTCAGAAAAATTGTGTAATGGATGAATTTAATTGTATTATTTTCCACACTTGAATAACATTGTACAACTGGCGTGGTGTGTGGTAACTCTACTTGATAACTGAGAAATAAACTGCTCCAGAATGTGTGGCTATTGGGAGTGCTAGTTTTCTTTAGGAGTGTAACAAACAGCTGTGTGGTAGTTGCAGTAGTTGAGGCCTGTGTGTATCCCTCAGTACTAGGACTCAGGGTGATAGGAATTTTTCAATTTGTTTCTTTTAAGGAAAAATACAAAATATGTTAGCTCTGCATGGAAAAAATACAACAACAAAATGAACAAAACCCAACCAGACAAAGTAGAAAGCAAAGATGCTTTGTGTTCTGGGACTGGACTGGAACACTAGGCTCCTACCACTAAATGTCTGTCTCATCTTGGGCAAAAGGTTTCATCTTCTTGCTTTAATTCTCTATTTGTAAACTTGTGATCATAGCATTCTCTTTTCCTCTGTCTGTCCTTTCTTCGTAAGTTAGAAGCTGTTCTGGGCAGGACCGGTTTCTTTTGTTTTGCACATCTAGCACTGAACATGCAGAGCACCTGTGCCCTGCAGGTATGCTAATGTTCATGTGATACCATGTAGCTTGTTAAAACTGCTGAAAATATTGTCCCAAGGTTAATGTGAGCATCTCTGCTATTATGGTCTAGCAACCTGCAGGACAGAGATACAACGTGGCTTGTTGAAGGTCATGTGGATACCAATGGATTTCTTAGGTTTGTGACTTCTTCCTTCTTTGTAGGCCTTGCCTTTTCAAGCAGTGGTGGTAAGTTAGGATTTAAGGCTTTTGCACTAACATTATTATATGTTGATACAACTGCAGAAGAAATAGCTTGCATTTATATAGATTGATACTTAATTATTATAATATTTATTATAATATTTATTAATGCATTATTTTTAATGCATTCCCCTGGTTGCCCATATTCGTATGAATTAACTTGCCTTATTCTGTAACATTCAGTATGTTGCTTCACTTACAATTTTGAAAGTGTAAGATTAACAGCTAGTTGTAAATCATGAAATGCAGGTGCCCAGGGATCAGATCCTGGGTTCTACAGAGCTTTTAAAGTCAGTTTTACTCAGTCAGCTGGAGTTCCCAATGCTGAGTGAATTTCCATTCTTTCAGCTTTACTTGAATCTTGTAAGGTGGGAGGGTATTCAGAAGTCTGAAAATGCCCAGTAATGATATGGGTGCTTTTGTCACTCCATGCATTTGCAGTATGTTGAAGTATGTTCGATATCTGCCAGTGTGCCTGTAGATACTTGGTCCCACATGCTTCTACCACAAATATTTGTGTGTGTTAAGCCACTATTTTGGTCTAGCTGTCAACTGTTGAGGAACTGTTTACTAGTCATTGCCCTAAGTAGTGCTAATGGAAAGGAAGGCTGAGGGATGATGTGTTAGATTTTTTTTGTTGCTGACTTATTTCAGGAGGTGGGGGTCTGAGGGCCACAGGTGTCTTTCTTTTAGGAGCTCAAAGTTTATGTCTTAATGCATAAAGGAAGCTCTCTTGGGAATTAATTATCCTGAGTATCACAAAGGTCTGGGAGACTGCAGTGTTAATCAGTATGAAAGCCAGGCAGACTTCCTGGGGGAAAAAAAAAGTCAGAAACAGTAGCAGTTACCTTTGACAAGTTCACAAATAAACCATTCTTAATGTGCAAGGCAAAATTTTAATGTAAAATCTTTTAATTTTAAGGGAGGTACTGTGATAGCAATTGAGACCTTAGGAAAATGTACCAGTATGACTTGATCTCTGAAAGAAGATTGCATCCTCCAAATTATGTCATCTTCTGAATTTGAGAAAAAGGTTTCAAGATGTGTATGAGGTCTCTGATAAATTGCTACATTTACTTAACCTTAAGTCCTGTAACTTACAGGCCTGGGTGATCTGCAGTTTCTCAGATAGACAAGAAGAAGCCGTAAGTCATGACAGTGCATGGAGGAGTCTTTGTATTTCATGACTTCAGAAATTTAAGAAGCAGGAATGTATCTAAATTTATTCTTTTAGGTCACCAAAAGAGCATGCAGCAAAACAGAAAAGGTGATCCTGGTTAATTGCATCATCATTTGATAACAGGATGTAATTAGCACATTTGAGTAACGGTTGTGATAGTGTCAGTCATTATTTACAGAGGACAGTGTGTTCCTCAGTACTGTAATCTGTCTTGAAATGATTGTAGAACTTGCTTATATCACCGTCTCTGCCTTTGCATTTTGTACTGTTCAACAGAGCCAGATATGTTCTGCCTGTGACTGCTAAAATTAATTTTGAGCCTACTTATATTGGACTGACCCTAGACATTGTATTTATTAATTTGATTGAATTAAACATGCTTTATTTAACATTAACAAAACAAAACCTGTGTGTTAGTGATAGCCATTAAGCAAAATTGAAGGAGAGAAAAATAGAACTGTTCGGACTTTCCGTTACTAATGCTTCATACTCTACCTGGAAGCCAGTTACAAATGTAGCCATTAGAGGTCTATTTTGGAACTGTTAGTTTTAATATCTTTGTCAGTGATCTGGACGAGGCGATGGCGTGCACCCTCATCAAGTTTATATGACACCAAATTTGGGTGCAGTTAATGAACTCAAGGGCCATCTTTGAGAGGCACCTAGAAAGGCTGCAGGAATAGGAATCTCATGGAGCTTAACAGGGCAAATACAAATTCATGCATCTGAAATGGACTAAACCATGCACCAAGCAGTGGTGCCAGCTGGGTAGCAGCTCTGCTGAAGAAGACTGGGGATTCTGGTGGGCAGAAAGCTAAACATGAGTGAGCTGTGTGTTCTGGCAGTGATGAAGGCTAAGCAGCATCCTGTGTTGCATTAACTCAAGCGCAGCCAATGGATCTAGGGAAACTGGTATTCCCCTTTACCTGCCACTCATTAGACCCTACCTGGAATACCGTGTCCAATTTTCAGTCAAGTAAGGGCTAAGTGTAGGTAAACTTGAGTGAGTCCAGAGGAGGGCTACCAAGGTGGTTGGTGGCTCTCATAGTTCATGAAACTGAAAAGAGGCTGAGAGAATTGGGTTTGGTTTTTTTTCTGGAGAAGGCTGAGCAAAGACCTCATAGCCTAATAGCTGTTGAACTGCATGTAAGGAATTACCAAGAAGATGGAGCTGGGCTGTTTTTCTGAAGTGTGTAGTGGGAGAGTAAGAGAGACTAGCCAAAAATTGAAGATGAGGATGTTCCAATTGGGTATAAGGAAAAAGTAAAAAATATCACTGTAAGAATGATTAAGCGTTGGAACAAGTTACCCAGAGAGGCTTTGGACTCTCCATACTTGGTGGTTTCAAAGATCTACCTGGTCTGACCCTGCTTTGAGATTCAGACATCCCCTCTGACCTGAATGATTTTTATCTTTAGAAGTCCTTAGAAATAGTTATGAATCCCTGCTGTATTAATTTTTGTTTGATTATGTGAATGGAGCGATGTAGTTTAGGCTCAGCTCAGCTCATCTCCCTGCTTAGGTTTTGACTGCCAGATACTGATAAGTCTTAAAATTTGTAACACTCTTTGGAAGTTGGACGCTTCTTAGCTGCGGTTCTTTTCAATCAAAGTCTCTAACTAGTTTCTAAGGAAAATTGTAAAGTTGTCTACAGATTCCCTGCTGATGATTTAAGCCTCTTAACTGTAATCCAGATTTTTAATAAAACCATATCCAAATATATGTCTCTTGAAGAATTTATCTCTTTTTTAACCAGTGTTTTAGTGTGCTATGCAGTTTGTGCCTCCCAAGCATGATATTAATCCCAATTTACTGTAGTTAATAAATTCACTGACTTCATGGGCATTATTTGGAACAGCAGAATAAGAGGCTGACAATACTTGTAGAATATTTATTGTTCATTTTCTCTATTTGCCTCTCAAGCTGCATGTAAACTGTGTTTCTATAACAGTTTCATTTTATTCTGTTTAGAAGGTATAGTTAAAACAGTAAAGGTAGGCCTCGCTTAATTTGGTCAATTTACAACACATTTCCACTTGTTATTTCCGACCTCATGTTTAATGCGGAATCTTCTTGCCAGTATGCTAAATTGTTTTTAAACACTCAAAGAACACTTCTTTTTTTCACTAAAAAGTCTTTTACAATAATTAGGGGGTTGATGGATGAGTAGTAAAATGGGCATTTAATTTCAGGATTCTTTATTGTTCTGATAAAGAGAAGGCATTTTTAATAATAATGCTCCGTCAGTAAGATTAGTGTAAGTTCTATGAAAGTTAAATCATAACGGGGACAATGCAAGGTTGTTAAGAAGGTGTATTAATGGATGGTCTGAACTGTTAGCAGAGATTAATGGCAAATAAAAGCAGCAGCATTCTTGACAAAAGGCAATGGATATATCTGTAAAATCATACAAGAAGAGAAATACAGATTGGTTATTGGAACCTTTTAGTATAGCACTTGATGGTATTGAAAAGTTTAATGGATGTGTTTATTTAATGAAGTCCTTTACTCAGAAATCCAATACAAGAGACCACTTAAACCTGAATTCTAGTCATGTTTTTAAATTCCATTGACTTTAGTGGAGCTTAATACTTTGTCAGATTGAGAGCCCAGTTGCCTAAATTTTCTAGTCAAATGTTAGAACTAGTTTGGTGTACTAGATTCCATTTGACACTATATAGACCTAATACTGTTTAATTTTCAAGATACTGTTTGGTAGTCATTTGTCTGCATCCAAAGGACTTACTCATTTTGTATGTGTGTGCAGCGGGAACAAAACAAGGGTCCTGTGTGTAACCTCATTAAATTCAAAGTGAAGTGGAAGAAGAGTACATGTGACTATAGTCATTAATTTTTGGTCTTAGAATTTTGAATTCAGCTAACTTAAGAACTCTTGTCAAATATGTGGAAAACACACAGTATTCAAATTTTGTGTAATGATGTAAAAAATAGTATTTTTAAAGAATGTTTTGTCTATTTTCTTCCTCAGAGAAGCCAGCAGACTGACTACTCTCTTTGCTGTTGTTACTAACAATAAGAAAAAGACTAAATTGACAGGCTGCATTGTCTTTTCATCTTAGAAGTGGTCCATTATGAGCAGTGCAGTGCAAACAACTGTGACCTTCAACACTGTTCCTCAGTGCTGAAGGCAGTCTGTATGCATACATTTCAGTCTGTGGTCAAGAGTGAGTAATAAGAACTGCATTTTTTTCTCTCTTGAAGTCAGTGGTGTTTACATGGGGTGAGATCTATGTTTTTGTTACACCTTTGTATAATACTAATCTTTGCTACTGCAACACTAAGAAAAACAATGAAGAAATCCAACTTGATTCCTAGGGTTTTTCCAATTCAAAGTGAATCTCTGTCTGCAGATCTTGTATTGCAAAGTTCAAGCTTCACCTTGGTAAACTGATTGCTGAAAGGAAAGTTGGGCAGGAAAGACATTTGTATTTCGATGTTCTCCACATTATGTCTCTATTCAACCTTTTGGTCAAGCCAACCTCATGCATAGCTCTTAGTAGACCAAGCAGACAGGGCTGTATTTGTGGATGCTCCTGCTCTGACCACCTCAGCCCATGAATTCTATCCTGATGGACTGAGCTGAAAAGCAGTGTCTGAGCAGAATGCTTGGCTTGGAATCTTTTGGAGGTTTTCTCTTTACACTGGAAAGTCTCAAGGCTCTAGCACAGACTCCTAGTGCCCACGAAGAGCAAGGACATTTCAAGCTACTATAGTTGAAGTCAGCAGGCAGTCTTACAACACAACCTGTGATTACATATAATGATGGTGCTGCATCATTTGAGATGTCCAAGGCTTGTGTGATTTGGGATCGAAAGAGGTCCATATCTAGGCCCTAGGTGTAAGCTAGTTTTGACCTCATAATAAGGGAAGTTGTTGAGCAATCCACCTGTTAGTCAGTTTACAGTATTTAAGAGACAAGCAGAGCAAAATAATTACAAACCTATATCAAAACAAATCTCAAAATTATCTGAACAAAAATGAAAGGGCAGAAAGAGCTTTCTGCTGGCACAGATGGATTTCTGATGCCTCAGATTTCAAGAGGGGTATTTTGACACCTGGCCAAAAGCAGAGCAGTCAAGTTTTAAATGCAGATGAAGTGCTTTAGTAATAAGCATAGGTCATTTACTTTGTAAGAAAACTTAAATGCCTGACATCCACTAAAAAAAAGAAAAATTGGAAACAACAGGTACTGGTCCCAAGTATCATTAATAACAATATACATTGACAGGGTTCATCTTGTACATACAGAGCATAGATTTGAGAGGAAGGGTCTGCCTATTCCAATATGGAAGAAATATTTTCCTGCTTTTCAGTTGTGTTTTACTATTATGCATAAGGTTTTTTTTTGCTCAGTACTCCAAATTTTAACATGATTTTGTTTGCTCTTGTATTACGACCTGCTTAAAATTTTTTTCTTGGGAATCAGATCTCTTGAGTATTTCCTTTTGGGATAAGTCTTGTTGTTTCACGTAAATGAACGTCTGGGTGCATCAGGAAGATTGTACAGAGCAATTCTTCAGTGGAAATTGATTAAAAAGGAAGGAATTATTACAATTGCAGATTAATAGTACTTTTTTATTTCCAGAGACAATATGATTTACTGATTAGGGCACTGAGCTGACAGTAAGGAGACCTGGATTCTCTTTGCTCTTCTGCTGATGATCTGCTCTATGTGCTTGAGCAAGTCACTTCCTCACACTTGGTTTGTAATGTCTAGTTGATTATAAACTCATCAGACCATAGGCTGTCTCTTGCCATTTATGATCACTTATGTCATTGTTATTCTCATTAACTCTAGTATATTATATTCCCTAAGGTCGACATATGTAAATTTGTAAGTATATTATACCCTTAATTTTGCATGCAGTAGTATACTTTGACTGAAGAGGAGGGAGATGTCAAACATACTCATTGTAGTCATTCCTGCTAGCACAATGTGGAGGTAAGATGTTACTAAATGAAAGCATTAGTTTACTCGCGCTGTATTTATATAAACAGCTAGTCACGCTATAGAAGAAGGAAGACTAAGTTTCTTTCAGATCTTCCCCATTGTTGCGGTTAACAAAGAAAATATGTACACAAAAAGCTTACATTAAAAGTGGTACCTCCAGCAGACTTGCAATGCAGAAGGTCTGACAAACTTAATATTACGTAGTATTTTAATATTGAAATGAACATGATCTAATTCCCCTCAGTTTCAGCTTTTGATAGGTTCTGTGTCTCTCCAAAACAACAGCCCGATAGGCAGGGTATGAGTATACTTAGTATATGTTAGTTGTGGGAAGTAAGAGCTATGTGTTCTTTCTACACCAATGTTTACCTATACTCACCCTCATCTGTGGTGTCCAGCCATCTTTGAGTCACATACTGCATCTTTAAATGGGGGTGTGTAGTGCCTAAAGCAGCTGGCATCTGATACAGGTTGGTGGCCTGTAGGTGCCACATAATATTTGACCTCTAGTGCTTTGTGGTATGTGAAGCAGCAAACTGCTGATGAGACCTAGATGTCAAAACAAAGTTGAGTTGTTTAAACATTCCACAGCATGCTACAAAATAACTGCAGGGAGGATAGCTCATTTTTAAAGTGCTGCAAACTTGTAAATAGAAAAATGTGCACTTTCCTTCTTTTTCTCCTTTGGCAGCCCTGGAAAGGAACTGGGTCTGATTCTTTCAGCTGGCACACTTTTGCTTGCCCCCTTGATGTACCAGTTCAAAGGGGGGGATGAATGTTCTCTCTTGTGGCTGTGTAAAGCTGGATTACTGTTTCCATTTCTTCTTAACTTTGTGTTACATTGATGAAACCTGTCCCTGTTGAGGAGAGATTTCTCCTACACCTGGAATAGGGTTGTTTAGTCCACATGGGACTTCCTGAGCACCTACAATGAGGCCGCTGATGAATGTAGATTACCAGCTGATGAGGAATCCTGCAGTGGGATGCATGTGCATGCTAGTAGGGAAGATGTTTTATGGTTGTGCAAAGAAACGTTAGCATAGATGTAGAGGAAACTACTCACAGTCTCACTAGCTCTCACTTTATATGACATTGGAAATCCTAGGGCTTCAGGGGTGGTTCCTGTCTTTCTTGGAGGTAGGCTTAGACATGGTTACAAGCCTGTTGTTATTCAAGTGAACAATAAATCCAAATAATGACTTCTGGAGAGGAAGGAGCCGGGTGCCTGGATGTGTTATTCTTGGGCAATTGCTTCCCTATGTGCATGTATTTGAAGATGACAAGTTACATCGTATTTCTGAAGCTTTGTAATCACTTGACAGAAGTGATTAAAAGATCTGCTTCAATTTGTGCAAATGTCCTTTTCATAATTAAGGACTGAACTCTGTTGCATATCAGCAGGGACTCTTGGGAAACTTATGTACCAGAGACATATGTCCAAAGGTGGATGCTCCCAGGACTGGCTGGGCAGCCATGGGAAGATATCCTGAATCTTACTCTGCTATTAGTGTTCAGAGTGTAGATGTCTCAAGAATAGTAAATAAAAAGAGGAAGCTCTGACCACAAAAAGAGGAAATTTAAAATTCCAGTAAAGAATGTATAAAAGAATTATATTTTCTGTTTGGTTTATTATTTATGAAGATCTATTTCAAGTTTAGACACTTTGCACAGAAATATACAGGACACAGAGTATTATCATTACTATCAATAGTTCCAGGTCAGAACTTAGTCTGATTTATAATTTTGTCCACAGATGTATAACTTTGAACATGATAGTGTGTGTGATTTCTCAAATTTGCACTGGCTACAGACTCCTAAACCAAAGTCTTAAGATACTTAGAAATGTTGATCACACCACATAATTTTCAAAAAGAATAGCCAAACCTATGGCTGAGTACTATCGATTGAGGGGGTGGGAGGAGACATTTGGTATATCCAGAATCTCTAACTAGTCACACTCTCATGTCTTTGAAATACATGCCATTGCTATTTTTTTTTTCCAGCTCTTTAGTGAACCACTTCACACCTGCTGTCAGCTCATGCCAGAAGTGAAGTGTTTGTCTTATGAATCTCCTTGTACTGAAAACTGTGTTATGTTATTAGGGAGTTATCATGGAGTAAGTTAATGTACCTTTGATAAGAACATGAGAGCAATGCTTATTATCATTCAAATTAGGAATTTTAGCCATAATAATAGGCTTAGCCATATTAATAGCATTATTCACTAAACAGCATTCCTTGGTTCAAGTTGTCTTCCAAGTCTAAATATCAAGATCCAGCTTCTCTGCCTGAAAATACCACATGCAGGGAAGAACCATGAAGTGTAAGAGGAGAGGGTTAAGGACAGCATGGACTACTGGGTTACAGAAAGCATAGACAGAACCAAGATCAATATTTTCCCTGTGGCGTTCTGTCTGGCAAGACAGATGGAAAAGAAATGGTCACTGGAAAACAGAGGGGAGTTGCTGAGACATTTCTTCTCATTCCTTGCAGAACCCTTCTGATTTAAGTTCATTGTACGTCTGAGAAGTAACATTGAGTGAGAATAAAAGCATGATCCTTAGTTGAACTTCAGTTCTGCAATTTTATTTTTCTGTTGTTTTGCTTGTGATTTCCATTTTTTAAACATCTTATGCCTTCAAAAAGCAGCAGTGGGCTGTGCTCCTGTCCTGAGGTGTAATGGTGCATAGACTTCGGCTCTTCCCAGGAATGAACTTGACACATTCTTTCTGCATTCTTCCCTGAAACCTGAGCTTATGCATTTACTGTGCTTACCAGCTGCTAGTATATTGTCAAATGGTACAGCAAAGGTGCCACGTACCATATTCAGTGCTTTATTCCACAGGTGTGAATCTCAGTTAATTCTGTCAGATCTTAAGATGATGTTGAAGCTACCTGCACTGTAGTTTGTGGGGCAATTCTTTTAATGGTGCAAGTTCTTCCTTAAACCTTTGCTTGGAGGATGCAGAGCTGTGCCAGAGCATGTGCCTTTATTTCATTGCAATCAGAATCTATATTACTTGAAAATAAAAAGACATTTCTTAAGCATAGCACAAAACTTTGGGGATTTTAGTATGGAATCTTGAAGTATTTGACCCGTGAGAATATAATTGGACCAAACTATTCAACACCTTAGGGCAATGTATTTTTTATTGATCTCAACTCTACACTATTATTGTTGCTTAATGAGGAACTAACGTAGCTTCTAATGAATCCACATGGCTGTTGGATAGAAGAACTAACGTTTTATTTCCCTTGTGACAAAATATACTCTCTTCAATTAAAATCTAGGAAGTAAAATTAATACCAATGTAAAATTTTGCAAGAATTAGTGTCAAGACTGAAGCATTTTATTATGTGTATAAATTACTTGGATAATGAGATTGAAAGCAAGTTATTGGAGTACCTGTGCAATGCATTAACTCAATGGAGACCACTTACACAGTGAAATCTGTAGAAAGAATGGGATCTCTTCTTAATACTTCTACCTGACAGGTTCTTTCCCATCTAGTTACTACTAAGTACATGGCCTGAGTGCCAAATTCCAGAAGAACTGTTTAGCAGAAAAATTGCATAAACTGAGATGAGTGAGTCTGTTTTGAACTTAGAAGGCAGATATAACTGGCTGTCTTGGAGGGTTTGCATTGCCCTATTTCTGCAGCACGCTCTTTTCAATTCAAACCCAGGCTTGGATTAACTGTTTGTCTAGATGAAGTGGCCGTGACAGTGATTTCTACTTTAGCCCTGTAGCCTACTTCCAGTTCTTATATAGGAACGGTTCCTACTTAGGAAACACTCCTCTGCTGGCTTGTTCTTCTGCCATGTCTCTTACTTGTAGCCTCCAAAAGATAATGTTAGGGCTATTTTTCAGGAATGGAATAAATATATATCACCTCCTTAAATTTAGGGCTGCCTCCACCAGCAGTTGAGCAGACCAGCAGCAGAAAGGAATAATTTAGGAATAGAAAGATTTGCACAGGGAGAAAAAGCTCAGTTCAAAAATTAAGCTCAAATATTCTGTCTTATTGACTGAAAATTACCAAAAGAAAACATCCATTTCAGGTACCTGTTCATTACAGAATTGCAAGTGGGAGGAAGAAGTCTTTGACAATGCTTAGGTAGACCCCATTTATCTCATAGTTAGAAAACAAACCGAAGAGGTGAGGACTGCAGTTGAAATAGGTTAGCAACAACTTCTGAAGGTCTTTCTACTTGCCCTTTTTGAGGACATGTGGCTCATCTGCCTTTTTTCCACTAATCAGGGTCCTTCCCTGGTAGCCATGAGCTTTCAGAGATGATAGAGAGCAACCTCAGAATGATTTTGGCCTGCTCCCACAGTACTCGGATTAATCCCATCTGATACCATAGACTTGTATGAATAATTGACTTCAGTGCTCCCTATCTCTATCTACTGTGGATAATGCCTCACTTCCACAGACCCTGCTTAGTGATATGCCTTAAATGAGGTGGAGACCAGGTATGAGCTTGTATCCTGCTGCAGGAGAGTTCTATATTTACACAGTCGTATTGGTATCAAAGCTGGGTGCTATGGGGTGTGCTGCTGGGATGGGGAAGGAGAGAATGGGTGAGGCTGCTAGGCCACTGCTGTCACGTCATGTGCCATGGAATAGTAACAAGGGGACCTCAGTCTGACTGGTTTCCAGCTGTGGCTACTCAAAGAGTGAAAAAATTAAACACTGGAGTAATGAAATATTTATTAAACGGGACAAAAGGTAAGTCCCTGATCCAGTAGTTGTTTAATATTAAGTGCTAAACTTTGTTAAATGCAGTAGCAATGGCTGTTCTCTCCACCCTTTATAGTGCTCTCATTGCTCTCAGTGCTTTAGGCATTTGGCCGTGGGATTGTTTTCTCATTCCCTTATAGTGTGGGAACACTTACTTAGCTTGCAAAGTGGAATAGCTTTTACAGAAGCAGTAGAGAAAAGTCAGATCAGGAATTACCGATGGCTGGCAGCGTGAGGGATTATTCTTAGGAAGAGCACTATTGTTATGTGGTTCTGTACTTTCAAGCTGGTCATTCATCCATCTAATTGCCAAGTTGTTCAATGGAAATCTGTTCTTAAGGTCGTCTGGGGTGAGAATAAATACCCATGTAAATTTCCCTGGTTAAAGCCACTTAACCTGAATTACTCCTTGAGCTAATGGGAATGGGTATTGTCCCAGCCATGGTCTAAAATAAACACTAAAAGAATGCTCTGTTTTTCAATGTCTGTCATTTTGATCAGTAACATGGGTTCCCCTCTGCTTTTGTACTGGACTAATATTTTTCCCCAATGGTAGAATGAATACGTAATACACAGCAGTGAAATTGGGTATCCAAGTCCCCATGGAAGCTCTGAAAATCTTTTAAAAACAACTTCTATGCATGGAAATCATGTGTTTTCTTGCAAGATTGATCTCGTAGCTATTGTTCTTTTAAAAAATGGTGAAATGTAATGGATTTCTCTTGCTGTTTTATTATGATTTGCTGGTATGATTTTTTAATTTTAATACAATTTGTAGAAAGGCATCTTCTCAATTAAAATCAAGATATGGAAATATCAGAGGGAATTTGTATCTCCAATCAAACTGTTCTGGTTTTGAAACTCCAGGCAGAAGTGACATGCCTCAGACTACTTTTGTGAGGATTATTGCTCTTTTTTGGTCTGCTGCTTGAAAGAAAACCTGGTATATAATGATGATAATTGCAAGATATCTTCTGTCTCAGTAAAAAGATCTTAAAAACAATAATAAATACTACTTTTGCTTGAGCTTGAATTTTAGAGATTAGTTAAAAGTTTTCCTAAGTTCAGAGGTGAGCTAAGACTGGAAACATTTTTGTTTGTTTTTATTTAATGCAGTAATTGCTTTGCAGCATTGTGTTAGCGAGGACCTAAGAAAACTGCAGGACTTGCAAGAATCAATTACAGCTTATGCTGCCACACTCTCATTTTCTCATTTTTTTCCTTTTATTTGTACACTTGATGTGTTCAGTATAGCTCATGCTCATTTTCCTGCTGACTGCACTATATTTTGGAGTGGCACACTCCTTTCATGCAGAATGGTAGATGCCCATTGTGGATCACTTGTGAGAAAATGTGATGACTCATAGATAGTGAAGTGCTTTATTGTATACTAATTTAAATTACTGCAATGTAATGATAATTACTGCTTTATGAAAAGGGTCCCAAGTGCAATCTAAATGAATTCCTACCCTCAATTAACAAAGGGTAGCGTTAATAGTAAAAAAAAACAACCCACACAGCAAATTTGAGATGGTTGGCCATGATTAGTATTTTTTTTTTCTTTCTGAGATTCTTAAATCCAAAATAATTGTAGTTACTAGAAAAAATGCCCAAGGGTCAAAATGGAAATTTCTGAGCTCTGCTCAGAATAATACAAAAAGAGTTGAAAATAAAGATCTTGTATATAAAAAAGCTGCCAATCATTCTTCTACCTTTCAGTTTCTCTGATATCTTTTCTTCCTCAAAAAGTAACTAGATTGCATTGTTATTTACTGATGAATGCTATTGTCTTGTCAACAACCCAAATAGTTAAAAGCCTGACAAATCATCTAGATAATTTACTTGGCTCTGAGACTAACAGCAGAAAATATGTATACCCAGCATGTGCATCTGTCAGTCCATCACATCAGGAGCTAACTGGAGATGTAACAGTCTTCCCAGGCCTTCCAGCTGATACACAGTGCAGCATGACTGTGCTAACAGATGTGGTTACTATTTTTCCTGCTTAAATTATCAGCATCTGTGAGAAATTTTCCATATTAAGACTGGTAATTAAAGTTGCAATGACATATTATTAAATACAGTACAAAGTACAATAAAGCAATTTTCTAAGTAGATGTAAATTAGGATGGCAATTAGGTAGCTCAGGTCCTAATAAATGGCTTGGAAAGGAGAACAGTGATGGAAAGGAACTGTTGAATTACTAGAAGGTAAAGTAACTTAAAGGTGCTGTGGTTTTGACTGACAATGGTGCTATGAGGACCTGATGCTACTCTTTCTATGCAGGGTTTCAGGGTGACTGGTACAATCTTACTCTTGTTTCTCTATCCACTGAGGATGGTCATTGTGAGTTTACTTTGTCACAACTTCAGATTCCTTTGGGTTTGGGTTTTTTTTTTTCATATTTTGTTGTTTGCATGTCTAGTAACTGCCTTCATGCAGTGTTTTCTGGTAGTGTTTCTCTCACTGTTAAGTCTGCATTCAGCACAGTATTTTTTCCCCACTGGGTCTGAAAACCTTTTGACACTTCTTGCAGGCTTCAGTTATTGTTCCAGCTTCCCATCTGAATTTCCAGTCTGTTCTTCTTTTCCTATCTTCTTTTCTTAAATAATATATGCTGTAGGTATGGCAGGTGTAGTTGTGTAGTCATAGCCTAAAGATGCCTGATATTGTGGTATTTACTTGCGTAACAATAGTATCAGCTAAAATATGTGAGCACATTTGTGTGTATTTAATGGGTTACTATTGTGTATTGTTTTCATGCCTTGGGAGGTTGCAATCTTTTTTCCTTATGTTGTGGTTGGTTGGTTTTTGTTTTTTTTTGGAGGCGTAACATGATACTGTTTTAACTAGCAGCTTTTATCTTTCCTGTGGTTAAGTTGATATTTATACAGTACTAGCCAGAAGAAAACCCCATTTAACACATTGAGTGTATCCATGAGTAACACAGTGGTCAGAATGCTTTTGCCCACTTTCCATAATGAGCAATCACCTTTTCAGATGCAGAGTGCCTCAATAAACTAGATATACCAGCATTTACTCAAGGCAAATTACTACATTTAACCTCCTTTACAGAAGATGGGTATTGGGTTGTTAGTGTTTCTCACATGGAGCTTTGAAAGGGGCATTACTAAAATAAAATGTGGAAATACAGGATTTTTTCACAGATATAGATTCCTCACGTTTTTCTCACTGTAGTGTAATTTTTTTTTTTTTTCAGTGAGTTATCCCCAACTCCATGGTTCCCTCTCCCTTGTCCATAACCCATGATTAGCCTTGGAGCCTCTTTCACAGACATTTCTAAGTGTTGCTCATTACACTGAATTGCAGTCATGGGTTATTTATTGAAGTTGGTTCCCAAGCCTGCTGTGCTATGCATGCTGCCTTTGTGTTGTGAGTTTGGCATTGATTTTATTTTAGTGACGGTCTGGGAAATTATATCAACTGTCAGGCTTTGCCTTTTCCCTATGCCTGAGCAATCATACCTGGAATTAACAACGGATTTGAAATTTTCCAGTGTTCTCAAGAGATTCAGGTTGTGAGAGCCTGTAGCCTTCTCCTGCTTAGGTCTCTATTTACATTTTCTTTGCTTTCTTCCAAGGAGGGAGAAAGCACTAAAACAAGTAAATGTCCCATCCCTGATGTTATAGGTGTGAGCCCCGAGTCCTAGAGCTCACTCAGGTGGTATCTGTGACACAGCAATAATAGCAAGCTTTATACTAGTTTCCATTTGCTCATTTGTATAACTTTTGTGTGTGAAGTGTGGGAGTGAGGCTGCAAATGACTGAAACTATATCTGATTTTTCAAAAGGCATCTGGAAGGGCAGTCAGAGCTTACACTCAAGATCCCAGCCATTTTTGTGAGGCTTAAGGCCACAGCAGTGCCCAATTCATTGTGGTGGGTTGACCCTGGCTGAACATCAGGTGCCCATCAAAGCTGCTTTGTCACTCCCCCTCCTCAGCTGGACAGGGGAGAGAAAATATAACGAAAGGCTCACGGGTCGAGATAAGGACAGGGAGAGAGCATTCACCAATTATGTCACGGGTAAAACAGACTTGACTTGAGGAAAATTATTTGTTACCAACCAAATCAGAGTAAGATAATGAGAAATAAAAAAACAAATCTTAAAACACCTTCCCTCCACCCCTCCCTTCTTCCCACACCCAGCCTCACTCCCAATTTCTCGACCTCCTCCACCCTTGAGCAGCTCAGGGGGATGGGGAATGGGGGGTTGTGGTCAGTTCATCACACATTTCTGCCACTCCTTCCTCCTCAGGGGGAGGACTTCTCACATTCTTCCCCTGCTCCAGTGTAGGGTCCCTCCCATAGGACACAATTCTCCATGAGCTTCTCCAAGTTGAGTCCTTTTCCATAGGCTGCAGTTCTTCATGAACTGTTCCAGTGTGGCTCCTGTCTGGGGTCACAAGTCCTGCCAGCAAACCTGCTGCAGCATGGGCTCCTTTTTCCATGGGTCCACAGGTCCTGCCAGGAGCCTGCTCCAGTGTAGGTTTCCCACGAGGTCACAGCCTCCTTCAGGCATCCACCTGCTCTGGTGTAGGGTCCTCCACAGGCTGCAGGTGGATATCTGCTCTACTGTTAACCTCCATGGGCTGCAGGGGAATGTCTGCTCTGGCACCTGGAGCATCTTCTCCCCCTCCTTCTTCACTGACCTTGGTGTCTGCAGAGTTGTTGCTCTCGCTTACTCTCACTCCTGTCTTCAGCTGCAGTTGCTGTTGCACAGGCTTTTTTGCCCTGTCTTAACTATGTTATTCCAGGGGCGCTACCACCATTGCTGACGGGCTTGGCCTTGGCCAGTGGTGGGTCCACCTTTGGAGCTGGCTGGCATGGGCTCTGTTGAACATAAGGGAAGCTTCTAGCAGCTTCTCACAGAAGCCACCCATGTAGCCCCCCTGCTACCAAAACCCTGCCTTGCAAACCCAATATGTTCATATAGGAAAACAGATAAGATGGCAAGTGGCATTAGCAGAGGACATTAGGAATATGCAATGAGTGGTGCAGCCTCTAATGTTCAGGTTAACCAGATCCTAGCACTTAGACTGCTATCTGTCTGACATCTTTTCTGTAACTTCCTATCCAAATCCTAGAAATACAAGCAACATGTCTTCCTCTGTGTCCAGTCATATTCCGATTCCTCTGTGCGCATGTGAAGGATGACTGACAATATAATACAATGATTGGAAATCCATCATTCGTGTCCCGAAAGTCTGGGACATGAACAATGATACCAGATGGAGATGGGGAAAGAGGAAGGTGGAGACTGTGGCCTTGAGAAAAGTCTAAAAGGGAACAGGAAAAGCCTAGCCATCTCCAGGCTGGTAGGCCAGAGCTGTTCAGCCATATCCAGGACCATGTTCTAGTTCCAGCAATAACTACCTCCTCCCTATCCCCTGTAAAGCAACTGCCTCTTTCAAACAGCAAGAAACTCCACTTCCTCTTTCCTAGCACTCTTCATCTGCCTTCCTCCCCTCTTTCCCCTTCCCTGTGCCGGTGGCAGCCACAGCAGACTGGCTTCCGGACACAGGAGGTGTTTGGATGTTTGGCAGAGACAGCTGCTTACATGGTTGTCCTGCTTCCACGTGTATCCCACAACCAGGCTCAAGTGTATGATGCATTTGTGGGATTATACTGCAGTAAACTGTTTTCTCACAGAAGACTTCAAAGCTGGGTAACATCTTTCACAGGCCTGGAATGGAATGAAGTAAGAGTCTCCTGTGCAGTTGCAGGTGCAAACTGGAGACCAGATGTGTCTGTTAACAGAGCACAAATCATTTTGAAGTTGTTGGCAGCACACACACAGCTTTATGCGAGTCGGCAAGCACTGGGTGATGCAGCTGAGGTTCTAGCTGGAGGAACTCGGGTGAAAACATTGGAAACCATGGAGGGAGACAGCAGGGCAGATGTGGAAGTAGCGTTTAATATTTGCATTGGAGCTCTCTGGAATGAAGAGATAATGCTGCCCATTGGTATGTTTGTGTTAACTCTTTAAAATTAAGGTTTTAAAATGTTAATCAGAGAACAAATGTTTCAAGAGAATAAAATTTTTTGAGCAGCTTGCTACTTGTTCCTGTTTCATAAACTCTACAGGCCTGGAAGGCATGAAAAATGCTGTGGAATATGTCTGACCTTGGCGTAGCTGCCTTTGGGTCCCCATGAAGCAGTTCAATTGCTATTTATGTGTGAAATTCAGTGGAAGAATGTTATTTCAGAAATTTTTGACCACTTAAATTAACCACACAATTTGCATTGAGACCAAGACGAGCCAAAGTCTAGGTTTGCTCTTTACCTTTGAAAATATCTGTATATGCAGTTCTAGTTGTTGATAAATATTACATGTGGGGATGCAACCATCCACCCTGTGTGAATTACACAAAGAAAACTGCATCCTGCATTTCTCACTGGATTGCTGTGTTTGCGATGCAACAAAATGCAGAACCTGAATGTATTGTATTAGGGTATAAAGTCTGAATTTTCTCCTTGGGCTTTTAACATCTCATAATTAGTATTTTCTGTGTTCTCATTCTTAGCCCACCTTATAATGTCTCTGGGGAAATGAATCACTGGAAAAAAACGTCCTGCTAAAATAGTCACTTTTTCTGAAGCCACAACTGGGGGGAGCATGCCAAAGGGTAGAGATAATCCAAGAGAAGGAAAGGCAAAGCTGCCTGGGTAATGACTGCTTTCTAGGATACAGTCTACATTCAAGTCTTTTAAAAGATACTGTCATTTATCTATTAATGATTCTGCTTGTAGTAATTGTGACTTTGTCCAGTGCTGAGTGGAATCTATACAAGGTTTGGTTGGAGCCATCAGAAGTCTTTATAATTCAGAGAAGTGATTTGAAAGTAGGTTGGTTTGTGGGGTTTTCTTAGTATATTAAAGCCCTAAAAGTCTAAGTTGACTCTGCTTTTCTCTGTCTTATTTCTTGTAGAAACTTACTAATGTTTAACAAATACGCAAAGTGTAAAACTGTAAATCAGGAGAACCAGGAGCAGCTTATTGGATGAGCTCACCTACTGCATATCATAAGTGCACGTGGGTAAATCTCTTCTGAGTCACATCAAAACTTGTGAAAGCTCTGCTCAAAGCAGTCATGAAGCATAAGTCTGGGTTTTTTCTCTTTTATTTAGGAGGAAATAGGCAGTGGAACGGCTATAAAAGCTGGAAACACTTTTTAAAATTACTATTCATCCAGTTATTTATCATGCCTTGGTACTTCCTGATTCCAGAAAAGATCGAGAGAGGAATGCCAGAGTGCATTCAGAGGGAAGTTAATGTATTATGCAAGAGGTTTCAGTAGACAGTTCAAATACTTAGATTTCTTTTTTCAAATAGAACGAAACTTCCAAGCCACATCGAGCTTGCCTAGCCTGGTCATTGCAGTACAGCAGACTGTCGTACTAAGTGCCAAACTAAATTCCTGTGTATTTAAAATTATGGACATTAACCTGCACTTTTTAGGTATTACCAACTGGAGTTTCTCCAGATTGTTTTCCAGAATGCTTTGTAACATGACACTGTTTGGATTTGTACAGGTATCTACTGTGGAGCTTTTTTTGTGTTTTAAGATTTGTTTTCATCTTCAGTACTGGCTTTTTTCCATAGCGTCTTGATTTTTTTTCTTGTTGTTAATTTGTTTTTTAAAGTGAGGGCTATGGCCATTTAAGGTAGAATGGAATCAGAGATTCAGATTGTAAGAAACACGTAGATGTCATCAGATACAACTGCTGTTGAAAGCAGGGCTAACTTCCAAGTTAGAACAAGTTGTCAGGGCCTTGTCTGAGCAAGTTTTGATCCAGTGAATATTCAGTGATGGAGATGCCAAAACCCCTCTGGGAAACCTGTTCCAGTGCTAGGCCACTCTCACTGAAAAGCTTTTTTCTCCCTTGTGTCCAGTTGGAATTTTCCAGGTTGCAGCCTGTGATTTGTCACTTGCTCTTTTGCCGTGCACCTGAGAAGCCTGACCTGGTTTTCTCCCTTTGGGTAGTGGCAGACTGCAATTAGGTCCCTCCCTTAACCTTCTCTTCTCCAGGGTAAACAAACCTATCTCACTCAACCTCTCTTCATATGTTATGTTCTTCAGCATCCCAACTGTCTTAGTGACCCTTGTTTAGACTTTTCCCCAGTGTAACACCTGATAAGTGCTGAGAATGTTGCAAGTAGCCTCTAATACTGCTGATCCAATGGCTTTGCATTGATGATATGTAAAAGGACAGGTACTGGCAGTGGGACCTGGGATACAGAAAAGTACCTGTGTTAGCTGCAAGAAGACATACTGCAAAGTTATACCTTAAATGTTGTATTTTTGCTAGTACTCTGTGAACGATTCAAGCTTGGACATATCCTTGTGAATTGTTTGAGACCAAACTCTGGGAAGGTTTTGGAAGTGTCATGTTGGATAAGAAGGTATTACACAATGCGTGTGTTTTTTTAAAAAAAAAACCCAACAACAAACTTTGGAAACTTTACATATGAGAAGCTTTCTGCAGTGTATGGTAAGAAATTGTTGTATTGATCCACCACCATGAATAATGCTGCATGTTGTTGAGTACTGCCTACTGCTTTCTCACTTACTGACGTACTGTTGTACTTTAGCATACTACAGTAACTATCTGTTTGCAAACAGATCCTTATTGTAGGGTGCTCCTGTAACAATCTCTCTGAAAAAATCCTCACGTCTGCTAACTTTCTAAAGGGAATGTTATTTTCAAACTCTTGAGCCTGACTAAGAGAGAATATCTCATAATAATACAAAAGAGTATTTTGTACATCCAGCTCCAAAAGCTAGTGTATTCCACATGTTTTGAGTCAAGAAGACATTTCTCATTCTCAAAGTGAATGTGTTTTGAAAGCGTGCCCCTCAAACTGTAGAGTCATTTCTACATTAAGTTGTTCAAGGTGGTTGAAATTTGAAGATGGGATTGCTTTGGGTAAAGGTTAGTAATGAATGTTGTTCCAGCAAGAGAAGGGAGGCTTTAATTAAGAAAAGTTGTGATCAAATGGAAATCATAAATGATGTTGTCTTTCCATGGATCAAGGTCAATGTTACAAGATACTGATCATGATTTGTTTCATAAGAACAATCCATTGAAACAGCACACACTGCTACCTCATGAATCTAAGGCCACCCTTTTTGTTAATATTTTGTTAAAGTACATGGTGGTTGGTTAGAAACTGGAAATGCTGAGCATTTGGTTTTTTCTTTTTTTTTTTCCTTGTTCAGTAGCAGCATTTCAGAAACATTATCTTAAGAATATTTAATCCATGTATAGTGGATTGGGTGGGAGACCTGCAGTTCTAGATCTACTCTTTCCTCAACAACAGCACTCCATATACGCTTGCTGCCTAATTCTTCTGACATGTAGTTGGGGGATACAGCTGCTTACAAATAAGAGGTGGTCTGCTGGGTTCAGCCTCTTCACAACTGTGCTAGGATCTGGGCAGACTAAATCTGATTAGTCAGTTATTTAACTAGTGTAAAAACTTTTCCGTCCACAAATTAGATTGATTTTTATGCTATACATATATATACTATGTACATTATATTATGTATATTCTAACATAAGGCTTCTGCAATACTTGTACAATAGTCAAGCATTATGTAACTGTTAATACACCTGTATGTAATCTATTTTTTTTCGTAATGAGAAATTGAGGCACAGGGGTGATAGCTGGTTTCTATTTCAGGATACTATAGACATCTTATGTGGCCCAGGGAAAGCAACTATTTGTGGCTTACACTTTAAGAACATTCACTCTCCATCTTGGGGACTGAGAAAATGAAGTCATCAGATTCCCTTATCAGACTCCAAAAACTCAAAGGGTTAAAAGAACAGAATTGCCTGTATTGTGGGGGTTTTAATTGTTTAATTTAAGCGAACAATTTAAGTGAAGAAGAATTCTTATAAAGAACAATTCCATTCTTAAAACCTTCCTCTTCCGTTCTCTAATTTTGGAGATCAAAGCACTTTTTTGGGGGGGGATAAGGGCTATAAAAGATTACATTCTTGCCATTATGAAGAAAATATTTCCTGTTACACAGTTTATTGCTAAAATGCAGCTCTGTAACTCTAATAATTCATTATGAATGTTCCTTTTATGAGCTGCTAGAATTAGTAATGCCGACGGTATGTCTGGAATGAAAATATTTTAGGATTTCTAAATAAAAATCTGGATCCAAATCAGGACTTGAGTAAAGATTTTACTGTTTTTCCTTGTCATCTTTTATCCTTCCTGTAATTTGTAAACTGCTAAGGAATCTTTTGACACAATGCCCAACTATTTCTTCCAGTGCTTCCAACATTTTATGAAGTGTGAGCATGGTTCCTGTGGTGTGTCCCCGTAATAAGAGGTGCTAATTCTGAAGTGTCATTTGATGCAATGATCTAACACTTCTTGTGCTAATGATTTCAGTTTTGATTCCCTGATGGTTACTGCATGTAGGTAGACATAACTATTTGGGAGTTTTGTGGATATAGCTGTATTTAATTTTTGTAAAAGGTGTGTGATCAAGAGCCGATATTACTGTACTGTGTATTATTGTAGAAGCAATGAGTATTATTTTGGTCTTTATGTTTTGGGGTGGGTTTTTTTGTATGTAAGGATTGTTTTGAGCCCACAAAGTTACTTGAAATAGTTAAAGAACATTAGGCAGTAAAAATGGTTTGTTTCCGAATCCACACAGTCCTTATTTTTTTTCGCATCTTCCATTCCTCACAGCATCGGCCTTTCACTAGTACCCGCTTATTTGTATTTCAGCAGTTTGCTTCTCCATGTGTCCCACTAAGTTCTGCAGTTATTCTATTGGCCAGTGTATACAGTTCTGCCATTGCAGATCCCTAGGAATTCCAAATCTGAACTTTACCTGTGTTCTCCTTCATTACCCTGGACTCTGTGGTGTTCATCTGCATAACAGTTACACGAACGAACATGTTCCTCTTGACAGCGGAAATGATAGAATTTGTTTAATTAACAGAGTACTAACCTTGTGAAAAGTAGTAGCTTGAAATGCTGAGTACTTGTTAGATTAGGAAGGAGGAGGTAACTGTTCAAATTAGTCTTGCGTATAGATCTAAAGCGAGAGCTATACAACTTACAGAATTGTTATAAAACTCATTAAGGTAGACTTGCATTGGTTTGAAATAGGTCTGTTCAAATTCTGGGCCACTGAAGGGCATTAAGAAGCACAAAGCATTCTCTGCTGCTGCAAGGAAAACTGCAGCTATCTGATGTCAGGAAGAATAACTTCTCTTGGTTCAGCTGGCTCACTCCTGTTGCTGCTGCTGCTTTCACTGGGTTGTAGTGATGATTGGATGTAGTGATGTAACTTGTTTTGAACGGTTTGTGATAAGGCTGCAAGAAGTGATCATTGAAGGGTGAAGGTGTTGAAGTTCCGTTGTAATTTGGTTTTTTTTCTGCAGATAAACAAGTCAGTGTGTGGAAGTTGGAGAAAGGAAATAAGCCAGTGTTCTGATATGATATTTTCCTTAGTTTGTTCAAATTACTTTTGTAGCCCTTCCAAAAACTTGAAATTAGTGGATTTTATGTTACCGTAGTGGCATGGGACTCTGGATTATTTCACATTTTTTTAATCAATCCCTACTTAGGCTGCTTATTTCAACACTAATCTGTCTCCTCTTCTATTCATGTACACTAAATGTACTGCTCATAAGTTACCAACTAGAGAATTGCAGATAGTCTGTGAAATGTCACTTTCAATCTGAGTTTTCTTCACTTTGTGTCTAATATAGCCATCCCTACTCTATTCCAGACCTTTTGGCTCAGTGTAGCACTTAATGAATAGAGCGATTACTTGTTTTCACAATGGAGTTCTATTAATTATCCAACCCATTTATTTTTCTGACTTTGTTACAATAAGAGAAAATAATTTAAATGATAGAGATGAACAGTGCCACCCCAGGGACTATATTAGTTTATATTGAAGAAAGTAAGTAGGCTACATAAAGGTAGATTCTTGCTGTGTGAATGGCAGCCACATGCCTTGTATTCATGTCTTGTCTTATTTGCAAAGTGAAAGGGTTTGGATGTGCTTAAGAAAATCAAATCACTGAAGTCTTTATTGCTATTATTTATTCTGATGGAGGTAGTCGCAGTTTGTCTCTGCAAAGTGCAATAGCTATAAAATACTCAATGAAGTATTTCCTTCTTGGCAGTAGATGGCTACAAATGTGATGGATTGAGCATAGTGTAGCTGGCATCCAGAGAAACGCAAGAAACAGCTTCCTAGAATACAAACGTGTTCTTTAAGCACCTGAAATTCACTGTATGATGGATATACCAAAAAGCCCATGACAAAAGAAAGGATGAGTTGTCCGTGCGCAGCACTGCTCTCTAAAGGGTGGGATAGATAGACATTCATTGGCTGAAGTTATTTCACTTACGGTTAACTGGGCTACCCAAGCTGGTTCTGTGCCATGCAAGCTTGGGTCCTTCCTCTTTGGAGTTAACAGCAAGTGGCTCTGCATGGCTGTATATATATCTGCTAAACAGATGACAGCAGCGTATGATGTCATGAGTTTGTTAATATACCAGGACAATCTTTGCTCTATAATTCACCCTGGAATGCAGCAGAACCTTGCTATTTATGTTAGACTAGCGTAGAATTCAAATATGCAGGTCTCAGATTGTGTCTGGAATACAAAATCCTCTTGGAATACATGCATCCTGAAGCTTAACTCTTAATTGTGTTATGTCTGGTGATACCTCCTAATGATTTCCCTTCCAAACACCTTGTTCAGTTTAATCCCTCTTTTTCCCCTACGTATCCCTTCCTCCCTCCTAACTGTTTCTTGCTCATGCACTGTCCTGTATTCTTGAACCATCTTAAGACTAGAAATTATGGTCTCCTCAGGTCTATTGAGCCTCTAAAGATGTTGCTGGTGCTGCTCAGCGCACATTTCCCCAAAGTTTTGGTCCAGAAAGCATTGATCTTTGAGATGAAGAGTTAAATTTCCCCTCTGGCATACTGGGGGCATACTGTTCCATCTGTAATACAGTGAAGGCTGTGGAAGAAACTGTCATCACAGAGTAGCTTTATGTAAAAAAACAGGACCCTGTGTACTCCTTTTAAAAAAAAAAATAAAAGTAATAAAAAATAAAAATTAAAAAAAATTGTTATGTAAGTCTTGTGAAAAGGGAAGTGAATTCCTCATGTGGAGAAGAAAGTAGTAATAATATGTTCACAGAATTGTCTCTAAATGGATTTCTAGTGAGCTATCGGCCCTTTATGAACAGTGACATGAAGGGAAAAGCTTGGGATTTCACAGTCTGTAGAACAAATCTGTCAGTTTTTAAATGATTGTCTCATAAAATTGCAAGGTGGCACTGAGCAAAATAGGTTTATGGCAGGCAGTTGCCTCTAGAAAATGTGGCTATGAATGCTGGCACAAATAGATCTGGCAGAAATTGTTACAGTATTTGTCTTTTTGAGACTGGAGCTGGGGTAATCGATAAATCTGTCTTTGAATTTCAGTGTGACACTTGCTATGATTCTGCCTCGGAGAAATGGCTGTTGGCAGTGAAGGCGGTGCCTTTCACAAAGCAAACGTGCCCTCTGCAGGGCACTGGGGAGAGATGCGCCTCCTTACCCTGAGTTTGCCCAGAAGGGGCAAATCGAGTGATCTGTCTCGTGTAATATGCAGGAAAAAAATGACTCCCTGAGATGTAAATTAGAGCAGAGGGAAAGCAGATATGACAGCCAGACACACAGTGCCACAGGGTTCTGCCTTCCGCCCTCACCTCCCCCTCTTTCTATTTGCTGGTTTTGCTTTAGAATGTTTGCCTCTGTTTTGGGGCTGGGGTTTTGTGTCTTGTAAATAAATGAGTTTTACTGGCCTGAACTGTCATGGGCAGTGAGTGTCCATAGACTGGCTTCTAAATTCTTGGTGCTTGCGTTCTAGTCTTTCAGGTACTGTAATGCTCTGTGGTAAGATTTTGCTCACCTGATCTATGGAATGTGGAATACAAAGGAAAACAATGGAGTAGCAGAGAAGGAAAACACAAAAAAAGGGACAACTGAGACTTCAGATAGAAATTAGAAACAAGGAAATAATAGAGAAAAAAAATATGTGGAAATGAAAGAAAAAAAGAGGGGCTGGTAGATCGCTTTTTAAAGTTAAGTTGATTATGAACATGACATCTCAAAAGTAGTCACTGGAACAGAAGAAAACAGCACCTCTTTCTCTATGTAAGAAATAACAGATTCATTAGTGATTTTTTTTTGTTGTATTTATCATTGATACATTTAACAATATTATAACTTTTTTGTTTATAGATTGATTAGAGTAAATTGACTGAGAGAAGTATTCATGTAATATTCTGCCATCAAACTATAGAAAATGAATAAAACCCAGTTTAATGAGACTTTAGTCTCCATGGATGTCCATAAAACTGGAAGCTAAAAAGTATTTGAGTCTTCTGAATTAAAGTCACTATTGAGAGAAAGCCTCAAATCTGCTTGAGTGAATTTTGATTTGGGAATAAGTGTCAGATTAGGGGAAAGTAGGCAGGATTACAATGTCTAAAACAACACTCCTGGAAAAAAAAAAAACAGTTGATCCAAATGTATCAGTTAAATAATTGCATTGCGTTTTATATGCCCATATTTGCACAGATCAGATGTGTATGCTTGACATGGTGGAAGCTACGGTTAGATCCATCTCTGGATAAATACCTCTGTGCCACAGCTCTGGCTATTCAGTTGAGTGTTATCCCACCTATCTAAAATATATTACTTCTCTGCAGGCTTGAGGGTATTAACTTACTATTTGCTCTCTGTGGTCGTTCCCATATAAGTAAAATTTGTTTCCTAAAATGTGTGTAAAAAAGAATGAAGGACGATTGCTGGTACAGCCAAAGTAAATGGATTTTCTAAATGGCATTGCTTACTCATGCTGAAAGCTCTTGTGGCATTTAAGTGCTAACAACTGATGTAAAAAATGGCCAGTAGAAACCCATTTTGAGTGTTCAAAAAGTAAGTTTTATGAGTGCCAGAAACCTGGAGTTGAATAACCTTGATCACCATGTGCTAGCACACTTATTAACTGGTTCTTTACATATACATAGTGAAGTGCATTCCTATTAATGTTCTTAACCAAGAGTTATGCCACTGCGATTAATTAAAGTCGGGACTGAAATAGACTTTCTCTGTCCTGCTGGGCTCTTTACTGACTCTTACTTCCAGTTCAGGCTATGAAATTGACCAGTGACACATTTTTGAAATTGGTGAGTGTGCCAAGTGGCATTCCCAAACCTATTTCATACCTCCACATTTCAGTTTCACACTGATAAAAGATTGTTTGATTATGGCAAGAAGCAGTCTGAAAGCTTACAGATACTGTGCTTGTGGGTAATGGGGTGTAGAACAGAACTTGCAGAGTGGGAAACTGGGGCTAAGAAACAAGAGAAAAGAAAGGGAGTATTTACTGATTAACAACATTAAATGGACGCAGGCTTCCACACCGAAACACAGAAGAGCTATATGACATGTCCAAGGTTCCACCTCAGCCTGTGTCAGACCTCTGTTGTCCATCTCCTGGCTGTTTGTGCAGTGGGGTAATTCTGGGACCATTCTTTAATCTAAAAACTTTGTTGTGCGATTTCTTGTACAGTTTTCACTGAATTTTAATGGGAATTTTACTGTGTGGGGATTATAGGACCAGGCCCTGAGTTATCAGTAGATTTTTTCTTTGTAGTACAATTTTCAGAAGATCCAAATGTACTTGGGAGCCTAAATATTGCTATCAGTAAATTTAATAAGACACTTAGCTTTTTTAGTCAGTTCTACGCTTGTCCACCATGTGAACTGGAAGTGTGTCGACAGATCCCATTGTGCCTGAGCACATTTAGATAAATTAAGGGTTTGACTGAAGTAATTAGTGATATAATATAGGAGCATAAATTAAGCACCAACTTAGTTGTTCTAGAGCTGCTCAGGAGATTCTGGAGATCTGAATTTGAAGATGAAATCCTAAAAGGTTCAGGAAGGTCTCAGGAAGCAAATCTATGCACCATGCACTAGCAGAAATATCTACTTGCAGCCCCCAAAAGAAACAAATATACATATCAATTTAACTAAAGGGGAATCTCAGTGAAATGATTTCCAGTGTGACTCACAGGAGGCAATTTTGGGGGTGAAATATATGTTCCAAAACCATTTTACTAGCAGATTTAAACAGAAACTTGCAGATCTTATTCTCTGAGGAGAGGTAGTCGGTGTCAGTTTACCATTTGATCTATGACCGCAATAGCAAGTCATGCGTGGATTTTTATTAATTCTCACTAATTGTCCAGCAGTTCTGGGAGCTATAGATTTCCATCCATGAAGATAATTGCCTGTGTCACAATGAAAGATGACTGCAAAAGCAGCATTTAATTCCTTAAATAGTCAATTCATACGTGATTTAAAATACCATAGTTTCTACATGATAATGGTATTCTAGGAAAGAATTGCACTTGTTTAGTTACAATATGAAATTTTTTAGAATATTCTTTAACAAAATAACAGCTTTATATAAAGCTCTGTGATTTACTTTTTCTTTCTAAATAAAGTGATGTTCACTCAGAAAGTATTCACCTAGCTGAGTTGTGGGACTGATCATAATGTTGGTGTCACTGGCACCTTTCAGCTGGCATCACCCTACAGCTGCTGATGGGAGCCCCCAGCTGTGAAGACCCTGCCTGTGTGATGCAAGCCCAAGGTGTAGCGAGCGCCTGCTCCCGTGGAGGAATGGATGAGGCTGAAGAGCAAGATATTTGGTAGCCAGGCCCAGTATCACTACAACTCCTCATCAGTTTCCAGTTTATCAAAAAGGCACCGCTTAAAGGTCCTTTAACTTTTGGTTTGTGGCTCAAACTGGAGCACTAAGTAAATACCTCTCTATTTCTAAAAATACAAGTAGCTATTTCAGTGCTGCATGCCTCCCGCCCTGCTCCTGCACCTTTGGGAGCAGCTATAACGTGGGATGCTGATTGATGTCATGCTCAGTTTCTAATGCAATAGGGACAATCACACCATGCTGAAGAGGAGTTGCCACTCTAGTTGTGGTATCTGCAGGATGCAAAGGCTGCAGAATGTTAGAATCTCCTGAGAAGCAATAATTTTGGACACTTGGCCATCAGGTTATCTTAGGAAAAACATGCATTACAAAGGCCATGTTAACACTAGAGATGCGTGTCTCTATCTTTGATATGTTCTTGCTAATTTCATTTGACTTTTCCAAAGTCTTCCAGGTAATGCCAAATGCAAAATATGTATCAGCTGTCTGGTGTAACAGCTACTACTCCCAGTGTGGTGTTGTCTACTACACCAAACCAAGTTTATTCTAAGTTTTAAGCAGAAATGACTGAAGTGCTTTCCTGAAGTCACAATCAATTGTGGAAAAAAACCCCTTCAATTGTAACAATAAAATGGTGTGTCTTGGACTGCCTGTGTCTTTGTCCACCCTTCTGGGTGATGCTGCTTTACATGGCATTATGGATCTTAGGGCAAGGGTGGCATGGCACGGTGTAGCAGATTTGTCTTCTGACAGTTTCTAGGCTCAGTGGTGTAGCTCAGATGAATGGAGCTTACTGACTTCTCATTTGAGCATTACAGTTTAAACACAAGTTTCCACCTGCAACACTGAACAAGTGAGTTGTGCCCTTTTCTTATAAAGGCTATTACAGCAGTAGCATAAGCTACTGGTTATATGGCAGTGCCCACAGTCTCGTGTAGGAAAGAAGCAGAAGCAGAGTCCATAAAAAATATATTGCAAAACCCAGCTTCTCTCAGGTGAAAGGAACTTTCAAAGATTTTTCACCTCGGTTTTTGTCTTGGCATTGATTGATATTGCTGGGATATTTTTCATGTACACACACAACAGGTAAATGTAATAAGTTCAGAATGTGAAGGACAATATCTGTTTGAGACTGATGGTACGACTTGCCTTTCTCTCCTATGAGGCTTAGATTATAGTTGTAATCAGCAATATGTTTGATCTAGTCATTAAAATTTAATGTGTCAAAACCTTTTTTTCTTCACATCTGAGATCCTTTCTAACAAAAAATGTAACCTTACTGGACAGTGTAGTTACAATATCTTTGCTGTTTTTCCCCACTCTTTGTCCCCTGCTTGTCCCTCCCCCCATTCTTGTTGAACTTGTATTTTTGCTACTGCTACAAAAATTAAATGAATCACCAAGTCTCATTTGTAGCTGCAGGGAGTAAAAAGTACATAGAAAAGCAGTCTATGAAGCGGATTTGGGCTAGTGTGATAAGGCAGCTATAGCTATGATGTGACTTTTATTTCCTGTGGAATGTCCTTGTAAATGTTTCTAATGTTCTATTAACTGCTTGTTTTGGCTTTTGCTTGTTATAAACTTTGGTGTAAAGAGTCACTGGAGTGGTTCCCCACTGCTCCCCACATTGCAGCTGGGGATAAATAAGGCATTTCCTACTTGTGTTATGCTTTGTAGCTAGATTTACTTGCAAAAAAAACACCTAAAAAAACCTTACCCCACCAATATGACTCTTTAATGCTATATGACTGATGCTCGCACGTTTCTTTCTGCAGCTCTCAGCATGTGGCCTTAACCCTTCCTCAAATAAGCACATCTGTAATTACAAAGGGAGTAATGATTTTCTGGTGGCTTTTTTTCTTTTTTTTTCAATGGAGTGGAAAAGATGAGCAAATCTCAGCTCAGAAAGTACATTTAAATCCCTGCTATCTGGAAACCTTTCAAATTGCTTAGTACTTCTAAAATAGAGTGTCAGCTTGCTGTCAGGGCATGATACAGAATGGCAAATTGCTGTTTCTAGCCCTTTGCTCTCAACTGTATTAGGCAAGCTTTCTGACTCAAGATGTTACATCTGAAATATAAAAGTTAATCATAGGCCTATTCTGCACCTTCTTTTTCAAACAAAGTTAGAAGTAGAAATTTGATATGTTAGATTAGAGATGATAATTTAATTGTTTGTAGTCCTGATCATAGTAGAAAAATATAGCATCCACCAGCACCTTCTTGTTTGGGTCTAACTCAGAACCTTAGTGGTCATCTCATAATAAAAGCTATCCATCAATTACTTTTACAGATGCAGACAAACATCCTTGTATCTTGGTTAGCTTTGATGCACAGCGCTCTGTTCAGGGACAGTCCCAACTCACGATGCAACTGGGTGACAAATCACTTTCAATTGTAGCCATTTCACAACATGCTCAACAGGGGAAGCTGGAAGTTGGGTTTTCCCTCTGACTAGTCGTTTTGTCTCTTTCTCATAGCTGACAAATACGTGTGAAGTTTTACTCTCCCAGAAGTTATTCTTAAGTTCAAATTTGAGTCAGAAAGTAAGAGTCTCTGATTTGTTCATGACTTAATAAATATCTGTCCTGTTTGTTATTGTGGAGTGCCATTAGGACTGCATTTGTCACGTAATGACAGCGCTAGCAGCTGCAAAGTCAGGAGGCAGATTACAGACTCAGGTAGACAAGGGATATACCTAATTGTGGTTTCAAGCTACTTCTACAGAATTTGACAGAAAATTCTGGCTGAGTGTTTGGAAACAGTGATGTCTCTAATCTTTTCTATTCATTTTGTGGTCCTACCTGCACTTGCTTGGGGTTTCCTTGTTGGTCTAGCCCTGTGGCCGCTGGAGTAAGTGAAAAATCACTTTCAGACTAGTAGGGTCTTTGGTCATCTCTCATTGTCTTATTTGTCTGGAAGAACTTACTTCCTCTCAACCATCGGCTATGCTCTTACCTATTTATCTGCATAATTTACATCACTTATTTACCTAATTTTAGGATCCATCAATCATTCTTCCCCAAAGCTTTTCTGTGCTGACTCCAGCTGTGCTACTTCAGTGCATTCTGATAGCTGGTATATTCTACCTTTAGGGTTAGTTTAATTTTCCTCTAAGCCTGAAGCTCCGTGGGGGCTCATAGGGTACTGATCAGTCCTTAGGAAATGCTAGTTTGCTCACCTAATTGACCGAGGCCCCAGACTACAGTGCTGCGAAGGGTCTGCTCAGTGACTTGAACGTACTCTAGAGAAGAGGGTGATGTTTGAACATGGTGACACGAGGGAAAGCCTCTTGGAGGTACAACTTCAGTATGGTTTTGTATCTTGTATACCTTTAACTTATATCTCATCAGGAACGTCTTTTGAAATTCTTAATAATTACGTCATGCATGCTTTATAGACAATTCCTCGTACTTTGTCTGAATTACCTGGTTTTCCTAGAAATGTACAAATTTGGCACAGCTGCTTGCCGTTGATCCATGTCTGTATCCAAACTGTATGCACAGTTGCTTCTGTGGAAACTGGCATTCTGATACACATCACATCTACAGCAATTTCCTGTGGAACACTGGGAATATTTTCATAGGCAACTGGGCTGAAGAATTTCTGTATTCTACTCATTTTCTGCAAGTAGTGTGCTGCACTTAAGGATAGAGCTGCAGTTGTTCGTGGATATTTGTCAACCAAGATAAAACATACCCGTCTTCGCTTCCACCTCCACCCCCGTATATTTCAGAATCAAGCCCTGTCTGCTAAGGCTATTTGTTATTTTCATATTATTTTACATCTAAAACGTTCAGCACATTTATTACTGGAGATTGCAACTGCACCAAGACTCAGTGCTGTACGGGGTGTGTACAGAATACGAATTCTTCTGAGTACAGATATTTTGTTTCAGCAGGTAGGTGCTACTTTATCAAAAAAAACCCCAAAGAGAATCAAAAAAAAAGTTTTGAACTTTTTAAGCAATCAGGTTTATTTTGCTACAGGAGTTATTCTTGCTTCAGTTAATCATAACCATGACAAGCTACAGAGAACATTTCTGTGACAAAAAATCCATTCCCCTCCACCTCACCTTCCTTCTGGCCCCCAAACCCTGTTAAAAAGTACTCCTGATTTGGTTTTGCCCCTTTCTGTTTCCACTCTGATCAGAGGCACTTACTGGAGCTGTTTAAGGCTTCTGATGTCTTTTGGATGCCCTATTTTTTCTTTTAACTTGGTTTACTATAAATCATCTTATAAAATGAGCTGTTTGATTCTGAAAATGGGATACCTTGAAAGTAGCTCAAGTACCTAAACTAACTACTTTCTCCAAATGTTGTCCAATTCTGTTTAGGTAGAGAAGTAACATGCATCATTTTAACTCTTGGTGGTAAACACCTTAAATGAAACAGCTCTTGAGATCCCTTAGTATTACTTGTGAAGGCCACAAAGCAGGTGGAGATTTCTGTACACCAAAAGCTCAGATATCCTCAGTTGATCCAGATCGCAGCGGTAAGTTTAAAAGTTCAGTTATAAAATACTTGGCAGTCACTTTTAGCCAGTCAAATTATCATGAAACTATTTTCTTTCATTATTAATGGTTTCTAATGAATGACAAGTTGCAGTAAAACTGATCAGATAAGGAATTCTGATAAAACTGTCAGTCTGGCAAAATAAATCACTTCTATCAAACTGGTTGCAATTCAGTAATATTGTACGTGGCGCTTCAGTTCTGGACAATATTTAGACAGTATGGAACATGAGAAATGGAGGTAGAAGGTGTGAGGTGGGAAGGCTGCCTGTCACTGGTGTCTCTGTGCTTGGGGGCATTTCAAGTAAGTTGGCAACACCTTGGGGACTGTCTGCACCGCAGAAACTGCATTGCAGTTGTGTTGCTTTGAGAACGATCCTATATTAACTGTGTTCTCTGCCTTTATGATGCTTTCAGATTACTGAAAATGTATAAGGCCTGTAGAGCACGGGATGCTGTCCTGACTTTACGAACCCCGTGGTCACTACTCAGTAGGTGACTACTTTGCAGCTGAAATACCCCACACTGTGTTCACCCAGGTGGTGCAGTGTTCACTTCTCAGAATCAACTAATTGAAATAGAGGGAGAATTGACTGTTATAAGGGGTTTGTATTTCTTTTTGTTTGGTATGTTTTTAACCCATTCAGGTTTGTTGCGGTGACTTTTTCTTGGTGCATCTTAAATGTATTTCCTGAAAAAGCATACAAGCCCCCTCTTTTCTCTGTACACTTGGTGTGAGTGGCCATGCCTGCCGGGCCCCCAAGCTGCGATAGCCTGGCAGAGCTGCTCGCTTTCCTGAAGCTCAGTGGGTATCTGACTGAAATCAAATTCTAAAACTTATCAGCTGTCTCTGTAGAATGTAGGCCATTTCTTGTGATTTATTCTTAGCACAGTTTTATTTTAATGTGTTCTTAATTTTAATGTGATCTTTAATTTAATCTAGAGTCTCAAACAGATTTGCAAGTAACGTATTCCTTTGAGAATTAGCTTTTTTCTTTCTTAATATGACTGTTCCTTACTGAGTAGCTGCATGAAAATATTCAGCCCGTTAAAATTCTGGTATTTGCAGCCCTTTGTAGAGTTCTTTGAGATGTCCAACTATGAGGCCTTTTGTCAGTTTCTTGTGAAGAAAAATAGCTACACAAGCTGCTTCTGAAGCAAAACCACATGCAGTAGGCATCCTTGTCATGGTCTTAATTTAAGAAAGCAGCAAGCCTGTTGCAGTACATCCTCTATAAAGGCTTTTTTTTTTTTTTTTAAAAAAATCATCAAGCGAGTTCATCATAAAGTGGATGCTGGAGGAAAAAGTAGGATAAAGCATTTTTCCTGTTCTACAAATGGAAACTGAAATGGGTGAACTTACTTGACTAACACTGTGTTGGGAATTGATGACAGAATTAGTAACTAGTTAGACTTTCTAAGTACCAGAGAATCACTTCAACCACAAGATGTTCTTTCTTGCCACTTTTTGTACTTGAACATTTTCAGGTATATTTCCAAGAAATAAAATAGTTTTAGTAGTTTCAATAGAAACTTCAATTTATGGCATTAATTTTGTGGTTTGGTGTACATGTGAATGCATTTGTAGTTTGCAACTCTTGGGAATGTCACAAATTTAATGACAGCTTTAATTACAACAAACCCAAATGGCAAAATCCAATATTGCTTTTTTTCTGTAGTAAAAACTGCAGCCTATAGATTTTATAATTTCCTACACTTGATTGTCTATTAGCAGTTACTATTTTTGATAGCCGGTACTCTGAACAAAATGACACTTATGTCTACAGTTATTAGTAACAATATTATATTTTCTTAAAAAATACAATTTTAATAACAGGATTTTTTTTTAAGTAACTGCATTTTTCATTCATGTCACTTTCTCACTTCATATTTAGCAATAACTTTTTTATAGGGAAATAGTCTACCAATCTGAATGCTGAAAGTTTTTAGAAATGTGGTTTGGACAGAATTTTTGCCTGTCCTTTTAACTGCAGATATATTCACTGGTTTTCTAAAATGATTCATATTTTTCAAATATAATTTGGTGAAGCTCACTTACCACTGTTTTCATAGATAAACTGACACATAGTAGATGTAGTACAGTATAAATATATTTTATTTAGGTCTGAAGTTGTTTTTCCATAATTCATGTGATGTTTTAATGATGGGACTCTTAAATAGATACTTGGCCCTATAATACGCAGAGGCAAAAAATGTGCAAACAGATCAAAATATGAATAGTTCTGGTAGATTTACTGCATATTTTCTTAGCGTACAGATTTCGGCTCTATTAATAAAACATCACTGCATTCTTTTTCAGAAAACCAGCTCAGCTGTAAGAAGCTTATTTCAGGAAAGCTTGTCTTCTGGGTTACAAGGTTTCATGTCTAAACTGTAGCAAGCTGTTAGAAGTACAGTTCATTGGCTTAAGGGCAATCTGTATCCTTGTGGATGTTATGCATAGCAAGTAGGGGAAAAAGCACTTTAGGATCAACTCTGAGATCATTTAATTTCCAGCACTTGTGAAAAAAATTCAGAAGTTTTATATTTTATGCAAAGGAGAAGTGTTGGGAGTAATCCTAATCCTGTTGGAATTAATTTTATGGCATTTTGTGTAGGCAAGATGCACTCTTCTGATTACCAGAACAGGTATTTTTCTGAGACTATTCTATGTGATTCTCTTCTTAGGTCTCATTTTCTCCTTATTGGCTTTGTATATTGCCTTATTTAAGTAGAAGGCTAAACATATTAAGGACACCTTTTTTAATATTCATAATAACTTTACTTACTGGCATACAAGGGGTTTTATTTGTTAAGTTGTTGAAGGTAATTTAGTGATTGCTGGAAGAATGAAAGGTGAAAATTGAACTCTGAAAACAGTTCTGAGTTTTAGCACTGGTGTGAAAATCTTTCATTTGGTGAATTGGCATTGTGTGCTGGTGAAGTGTTGATCTGGAAGAGAAATGCACAGGCCAAAAAGGAAGCTGTGCATATCTCCTGTGTTACAGCATCACCAGTAAAAGATTTTTGCCTCATCACACTTTTAAGGGAATCTGACAGACACTTTCAGTGCTCTTGTATTTACTTCTATTGTACAGTGTGTACAGTTCAAAGCTTCTAAAGGAATGTGCTATACTAGTTACATGTAAAATTTCATAATTTCTTTCTACAAGTTAGTTTTAAAAATAAGCACATCTATCTCAGTATTTCAAAGCAGTTTTGAAACTTCCAGCAAGTTCTGCTGGCTCTCACAGATGGATCCTGAAGCCATTCAAGTGATGTAAGACTAACTTGTTTGGGTGTTTTGTTGGGTTTTTTTTTGGGGGGGTCAAGAATAATGTAATCCACCCCTTTGTTTTCATTGTCTTTGCAGGGAAGTTCCATAAATACAGTTAATGCGTGGTGATCAGAAGCATGTAGAAAGGGAACATGGATGGATGGGTAATGAAGGCCATACCTAATAAGGTGTATTTTGCAAGATAAGCGTTAGCTGATCAGTCAAGCTGCAGAAGTCCACAAAAAGTCCCCATGAAACCTGGGGGGGTGTGGGGTGTGGGAAGTGCCTTTATCTGAGCAGATCGTTCTGTGATTTGGGACTGGAAAAGTTTAAGTTTAGGAAGCTGTAACATTTACTTTATTTATATGTTGTTTCCAATGTGCACATTTGACTTTAAATTAAGCAAAGCACATGTTTTAATCCTGTATTAGAAATTGTAATACCCTTTGAATTTGACGATGCCATTATTGTAACATTGCAAACATTAAACAGGTGTGTTCAGATAATTCAAAAGATTCCCGGAGACAGGAGCGTCAGAGCTTGTTTGGCAAAATTCAGGGCAATGGTATATCGGGAGTTGCGAACTGAAGTTTGGGGGGGGGGACTTGTTGCTCTTGACTGTGCTGAAAACATGGTTATTGCAACCTGTCTTTTAGTTTGTGCTGTAACCCTTCCTTGCCTTCAGGCAAAGCTATGGAAGGAAGAAACAAGTGAAATTAATATGGACAGAGATAGGTATGATTCCAAATTTTGCATAGAGATGCAGACTGAGTTTTATTTGGGCTGAGTCAGATTATCAATCTGTACAGTCTAGTGTATTTGTTAATCCACTAGCAGAGATTGTAGCTATCTGCAGAATGACAACAAAGAGGGCTGCTGCTATGTTCTATATTAAAATCTTATAGAAGGGTCACTTTATGGCCCAATATTGGTGTTGGCTCTGACTTTTACTTTTTTACTTCTTTGAAGACTTTCTTGATACTTGGTAGCTGCAGTGTCTAAGTACTGTCTGAAATGTTACAAACAGAAATCTATTAGGGTACCTGTAGTGGCAATATAATATAATGCGACCTTGTGGACGCTTCTCAGTAGCAGGTCTCATGGCACGTTAACTAACACACATGCACACACCCCTCTCTCTGCCCCAAACAAACCAGGGCTCTGTCATGAAGCCCATTTTACAGATGGGAAGCTGAAATGAGTTGCTCAGTGCCACCTAGGAGGGCCAATCAGAGCTAGGAAGAGAATTTTTTTCATTTGGAGTGCCTGTGCAGAGTGCTTGTTACTGTTGTGTTTACTTACTGATTAATTCATGTTTAAATGCTTGTCAGTGCAGCTCAGAGCTTTAGACGTGCAGTTTCTTTATCAGTCATAGTTAGAGAGGTCTAACGACCTTGGTACCTGAAAAATCCCTGAGATCATGGATTTGTTTATCCTCATAACTAACACCTCTGGTTTTAGGGAAGCAGCATGCTGAAGCAGAACTGATGAAAGACAGGATGATTGTCATGCTGTACCCATAGAAGTCTTCACTTTGTCTGCTTCTGTTCCATGCAGTTCCAAACATAATTTGTAACTGCAGTATAGCTAGACTGAAGTAGGCAAAGCAGTCAATTCCTAGGGTGGCAAAATGGCTCTAACCCCATCTTTTTGTGGTTGTCTCTGCCAGACCTTGGAAAAGCAGGCTGCTCCTGCTGCTGTGGGTGGCAGTTTATGGTTAGGTGGGTAGTGCTTGGGTTACAGTAGGGTGAAAGCAGCCTCTTCCAGTAACCATCACAGGCTGCCTGCATGGTCATAGTCCTGTAATTAGAAGCTGAAACTCTACCTTATGTTGCTGTGGTGTGTAGAAATAAAAAAAAAAAAGGAAAAAGTACTGTAAAAACAGTTCCAAGTTCTGCTTTTGCTCAAAATCTCATGTACTTAATAGCTTGTATGTGTACTAACAGCTAGCTAGAAAAGGTGTGTTCACTTTGACATTAGTATTCGCTGATCTTCAGAAGATTTTGTTATGACTTAAACTAGGTTTCACAGTCCAGCAAATAGTCTGTCTTTTTCAGTTAACAGTGTTATGGCAGTGGTTTAAATGAAGAAATATATTGATGCTTTATCCTTCTTACAATGCCTAATAATTAAATACCAAATACAGAGTTATGAATAAAAAATGTTAAGCTGGTTTTCTTAGATCCTCAGAAATAATTTCTGTACTTTTATGATATAAGCTTGAATATTGAATCTTTGTCATAGAGTTGGAAGAGTGAAGAAAATTGATTTTTCAGTACTGTCTTGCCTTGGGTAACTTTTTCTTAAGGTTCATCTGAGAACATTGGATTTCAGGAAAGATATTCACTAGACAGTGCTCTGACAAGGTGATAATCATGCCCTCCACTGCTGTGATAATTCTGAGTTTGAGCCTAGTTCCAGTCTATCCATCAGTGAAGTTAAGAATGATGTAAAGTTGCATTAGAGCCCATCTCTTAATGAAGTGTTTAGCTCAAAACGTAGCTATTCCAATATGTTACTCTTTGGTGACACTACAAATGGGGACCCAGCAATGGACTGTACTCAGGATAAAAAAAAAAGATAGGTGTCATTATGCGGTAGACAATAGAAATCTGCAAAATTCCAGACAGCAGAAATTCCCTAGAAGAAAAGCTACAAATCACAAGAGGAAAAAAAAATATGGATTTGACTCAATATATTCAGAAAGTGGAGTTTAGGGTTCATGCTGCTTCAGATGGTACTCTATACACTGACAAAGTTGAGAGGAAAATAACAGTGGGACTGCTGATAAGAATCAAAGAACTAGAAATCGTGCATTAGTTGTTCAAGAAGTAAGCTAGGGTCTAAGGTGTAGTGTCCTTTCAAATTAGCTATTTGTAAGTTAATTTTAACATTAAAGCAGATGTATTCTTGTCTGGAGTTTTTTTTGTCCTGCAAAAATTACTAGTGTTCCTTGGGCATATTACTTTGTGCTGCAAACAGGTTTTATTAGATGTACAGGTTTTGGAATAAGTGCAGCATTACTTATTGTTATCTGGAATATACAAACTTATATTAATTAAGATAACTATTGAAAAATATTTTGATAACGCAAGGTTCTTCAGGAGCAGATTAACAAATTAATTCCTTACGGTGTCCACCTTTTCGTGACATGACCATATGGAAAAACTGGAAACTAAACTGAGCTAGTCAGTACCTATGTGATAATCTTACACAGAGAAATGAAAACTTTTGTCAGTTCATGTCCAGCACCGCTGCTTTGTTGATCTACACAGCCTCATGAAGTCTGTGCTTGCATCTGTGTGCTACGTGGGTGAGTTAATTCATTTACAGAGCTGACAAGTAGCTCTAAACAAATTCTCGGGCCCCAACTGAGAGAGGGAGTTTATCTACGAAGAGGGTTCATTAGATCTTCCAGTGATAGTGAAAGTCCCCTGGTGCCTTTCTGGCCCAGCTTGTTACTGTGCTGAAGGCTTTGCTCTTAGTGCTGTACCCGGTCTTTGTGCAGATTTGTAATGATTACTGTAGATGGCAGCAGAAGCTAAATAAAATACAAAGATTTTAAAAATTAATTAAACCCTTCTCTGCTACTGTTCTAAGTATGTTTTTTCTCTTGGTGCCTGCCAGCTGTTCTTGAGGATTGAAGCAATTATAGGCAGCAGAAGCCAAATTAAATAAATGATATATAAAATTAAGGTTTTACTTGTAGGCAGTTGAGGGGGTTTTGTGTCTATGGCTGTGTTGGTTCTTGGTGTATCTGTGTCAGATACTAGAAGCTGATTTTAAAGTTCTCATCATCCCTGAATTCCCCTTCTTCTGTATATGCAGTGGTGTCAAAGAGCAGTAGCAATTCTGACAAATGATGATGTCTTTGGGAGTACTTTCATTTTTCCCCCATAATAAGGCTGCTGTTTGCCTTCTTTTGTTGCAACTAAATTGACTTTATTTTTCTTTTTTTTGTGTTGTGTTTCTTTTTTTTTAATGTCCTTCCTTCCTCCTTTACTGTGCTGCCTGTCTGTAATCTGTGTCCTTGCATGTCATCTCCTCTCAGTGCACCGAACACATAAGGAAAAATGTTACAATGTGCCATCATGCTAATTAGCTGCTTAATAAGACAGCATATTTTCTCTTCCCAATATCTTGGTATGTGTGAGAAGCACAGGGGACTCTTAGGACAGGCATAGGCCCGTTAGAAGTATTTACAGTATTTGGAATAGTGGACTGATCTTTAATGGGAAATTACATTATTACACAAACCAATAGATGGCTTTTAAATAATGAAAGGGCATAAAAACAAATGACTATGTGTGAACTTGAAAGTGGGCTTTAGGGGCAAGCAATAAATAATAAATGTACCAAAAGTTCCATACATGATTAGCAAAATTGCTTGAAAAGAATGAGCTGTGAGAGCTAGGGGTCTGCAGTCTTTGTTTTTACTCTGAAAACCATAAAACTCAATTTTCTGCATGGCAGAGATTTAAAATTAGGCAAAATGTAGTGCATCAAAATGATTCTGTGCTTTTGAAACATTTCTGAAATCCCTTTATTATGAAAAAGAACTACAGGAAAGTATGGAACTACTGTTTAACAATTGTGTTCAATATATGATGAAGGTGGGCACAAAGCTCTAGGTATTAAAGTTTATGAATGTATTAATGCACTGCTTTGGGGGAATTAAACTTTAATATTGATGATAAACCTTCCATAATAAAATGTGGGGAGAGCAAGAGTAAATCTCTCTTGCAGAGTCCCCAAACTATTTAAATAACTGCATGCAAGCTACAGCATCTCCTGAGATATATTATAAATGAACTTCCACATAATCATATGCATACGAATGTACATTGGGCATAAAGTGTTTCTTAGCTGAGTTGCTTTCTGCCCTGCAAAAGATACTGTCCCCAGTGACTGTATTTCTTTGAAGTGATTGATCTCTAGCATCGATTCCACAATATTTCTCTCAAGATACACATCATTCACTACCCAGTGTGCACACCAGTGGGAGGGTTTCTGTCAACTGCTTTGAAATGGTGTGAGATTTCTTCAGTGGATTTTTATGCTAGTCTGATGATGTTATTTTTAGATAACATTATGGAATAGATACTCCAACACTTTAAAATGTGAAATGTTGAAGACATAGGAAATTGTAAGTTACAGTGATCTGGAATGCAGCATCAGACTTTTGCTGAACAAATATGTCTGAAAAAAAATCACAAACTCATGCTTCTCATCAAACAGGAGGAGAAAAATATCATTTTAGATAGCCATTGTGAAAAGTGAAGATATTTGGAAAGTTATCCTTGAACTGCAAGGAGCTGACACTCAAGTCACTTTTATTGCTTGCATACCAGAGCAGAGAGATGCAAATCTAAAAGCTTGCATTTAGAAGAGCTTGTGCAATGAACTCGGCTGCCACAAACCTGAGAAGCAGTTACTGACTAGAGCAACTACTGTGATCTGATGTTCTTAGCATGTTGCACTGTCAGTTTAGACCTGTATCAGATAACTTCAAGAATTATTCTGACACCACTACAGATTTCAAACGGTGTCAGCAAATATTTGAGGAAAAAAATCTGCTCTTGATTATTTGCTCTATGTGCTGCAGCAGCAGGTGTGAAGTTTTAGGAGATAGCCTATTATGCCTCCAATTTGGCTATCCATTATGGAGAAAATTTATGAAAAACAATGTAAGTTAAAGCAGGAAGAAAGTTATAGAAACCAAAACCAAAGTGGAGTTGTTCTTGTAGGGTTTTTGCTTTCAACTATTCTGAGAAGTTGTGAGGCAGGGTGAATTCCATCTTCAGTTGTACAGGTGTAACATGGAAACCAGCCACCACCACCACTCCTGCAATAGTCATCTCATCTTTTCAGCATTTAACTGAAAACTAAGGTAATGTTAGCAGCTGAAGTAGTTGTCTGTATGGTTTGTAATTCTCCACATCTGCTTTTCAAGAAGAGCAGTGGAAGTTATCAGTAGGATTCTTGGTGACACGGAAGAAGAAAGAAGTCCCTATCTCATGCATGCTTAACCCAATAGAGACTGGTTTTTTTGTCAGCACTAATTCCCATATAGGCTCTTTTGTCTCTCTCTGTCCTGGGTTTACAAACACTGGAAATATATTAATATATTTCAGTGACTTTTCTGAGGGGCCAGAAATGCAACAAATGCAGCCCTGAAGCCTAAGTGAAAGAATAAGCCCATAGTTTAGTTTTATTTTAGATAGACATTTAAGAAGAATATTGCCAGGTCTAATAAACAGCCTTCAGCTTGGAAGTGCAGGGATGTGGACCAAATACTGACATTTCTGGTTAATATAGCCAGTCAAATGGCACTTTTTTCTGTTGTGAATTTGCTTAATTGGATACAAAATAATAGGAAAATAAATAACCTTCTCTTGCTCTAAGAACAATTCTTAAACTCATAATTTTGACTTAACTTCATTAAGGCAGCTTATCTTTTTGTTTGGTGTGTTTGCATAAGAACGCTTTTATCAGCAATTCAATCTTTTTTCTTTTTGTACTTCGTCCTTACCAGACAGTATATAATCCTTTTGAACTTCCCTGAAGATGAAGTTCTCTAATTTCTCTAAAGGCCTGTAAAATAGAAGATTTGCAGCATCTGCAAAAACTTACAGTTCAGAAGACAAAATATTTCAAATCAGCTAGTTGATACATATCAGACCTGACAAAAAGGCTTTTTGAAGATGATTATCTGATGCAATAACACAATGCTGAAGCATTCCATTGCCTACTACGGCAGCTTTTATCTCAAAAGCTTTGCTTGTAAGTGTGTTTTTGTTTGTTTTGTTTTATTGGGTTATTGTTAGTATTTTCTATTTCTCGGTTCCTACAAGTGTGATGTCTTCCGGTGCCTGTAACGTGCTGAGCTGTGCAGTCCCTGAAGGATAGCCAGTGCTGTGCATGTGTGTTAACACAGACAAATTTCTCCCCCTGGTTAGATCACCTTTTTGGGAGATGTTGTCCTAATGACCTTCCAAGTCAACAAAATGGCTGGTGGAACACTACAATCTTTTCATTTATACCTTTGCAAAGAGGGAGGCTTTTCTTAATTGTGATACTGGAAGAAATATATTTTTAATTTCTAGTTAACAGGAAATCCTTATGTCTGATCAATTCAAGACATTTTGAAGCGGTCATTGCTATTACTAAAGTTAATCAAAACTTACTGCTGCGTAAGAAAAATCAATACAAAACAGATTGAGATCATATAAGTACAGATAATTCTGCTGCAGGTCTTCTATAGCTTCACCCATCAATAAGCAGGAGCCTGACTGCTAGAAGTTTCGTATGTCCTACTGATGTTTTTATTAATCAACCGAGTGCCAAATCCTCCAGTTACTAAACTTCACATATCTGTGTTTTCAGTTACATGGTGGGGATTTTTGTGAATTCCCAGACTTGGCAAATGAATGATTTGTGATCTAAAATAAATTTGGAAGATTGTGCCACACAAAGTGTATAAAACTTGCCTATAGGGTCTTTCAGAAATTTCAGGATCCTTGCAGTGCAGATGCAACGTAGTGAGTTACAATTGGATCTGGTTCAAAATGTCAGTTTCATTGAGACTAAATTCTGGGCAAAAAGTGAAGGGAAGCTGCATTCCCATGTGAAAAAGGTTAAGTGTTTCAGTGGTTCATTTGGACATACCTTGAATTTTGAGTTTTGTTCTGCATTATACATAATTATAGTCTGTGCTGTATATAATTATATATACAGTACTATATCATATTGATAATATGTAATTATAGACAATATATATTTATATGCATTTATAACATAATATATAACCTAGTAGATTGATCTACACATTTAAATTTGTTTTATATCTAATATTCTATACCTATCTAGTATTTTATATATCCAATATTTTTTATATATATTAAGCACCTTATAAAATAGGGTGGTGGTATTTCAACAGAAGGTCAAACTACAGAGTGATTTCTGATTAATGGCAAAACTAGAGAAAATCTGCATTGTTTTGACTGTGGCATGTCTGTACAGCATTTGTCGTGGTAGGCAAATAATTGGCAATCCCATGTGGTGATTTGCTGTTGCAGAAAAGTAGACTTAACCTATGTGCATTCGGACTTTAGGCAGAGTTAGACAGTAATTGACTTGAGGAAATGATTGAAAACAATATTTGCTTAACATACAAATTATTGTCCATGAGATTATTTCCTGGTGTTATTGACCTTTTTTCACACCTCTCCCTATACTTGTACACCTACTACACTGAAATTTAAACAAACATTTGATGGCAGACTGAAGTTCCTAATTAGCTCTTAGACTGTGTCATCTTCCTGAGGGCTCTTCACTAGCTTTTCCTTGCATGTAGTTGACACAGATCACATGCCAGTGAAAAATATGTTGTTGCTTTTTTTCTTCAGAATATGTCTTATTCAATCAGTTTCGGAATAGAGTAAAATTGTAGTTTGCTTTTAATCCAAGAGAACTTTTCAATTTTCAAAGTAATTTCTTCTGCCTTTATTTATGCTCAGGGCAGGCAGCTATTGCTTCTGTTTACAAGGTCTGTTCGTGTTTGTGTGCACCCACTGTTTAATTGAGCTACCCAAACTTCTTTTCTGTGAAGATGGACTTGATATCCTAATTAGTTCTAGCATACGATATGCATGAATTCACTTATTTGTGTCTCTGCAGTTAACTTGGTCATTTTCCTTCCTTTCTGCTTCCAAATTAAAGGCATGGTCGTAATTCCTTTTTCCCCACAATGGAATGTGAGGTGGATTGAACTGTAATTACATTGGTAGCTTGAAGGTCCTTCTTTAGACTGCTTTTTGCTAGAAACAAACAAAAAACCCCCATAACCTTGTAATTATTTTAAGACAGATTTCCAGCTGATTATATTTGTAATGATGATTTTATTATGTAACTGTTATTTTTATCCAAATGATATACCTTTGTTTATAACATATATTCCCTGACTTCTAACGCAGTCATAGCTTAATGGGTAGAAGGAATTTTGTGTGCTGTTAGTAGGCTATGACAAAGGAAAAGGGATTATAGCTTTTCAAAGTTTTTGCTTATTTATAAAAGTACTGCTAATATTTAGCAAAGGATTTTGGAACAGTGGAAACAAATTTATTTAATGTGCACATTTAAAATGGTTACTCTTTAACTTGCCCTAATTATATGATTTTGATTATTTTAGGAAACACATTAAATGGTCTTTTAATTCTGAAAGCAGACAACATTCAAAAGCAGTAAATACACACATATTTATATGCATTTTACTGTGCATATCAATATGCTTTAAGAGCATACTCAATGGAGTGTAACAGCATCTTCATAGTCATTAGGAACCACTAATGTGTGGTTAAAAAATAATAATTCTGAAGACCTGTTTACCTGATAGATTTAATGGTCCTGATGGAACTATTAGAGGCTAAATAACAAAGCTTTTAAAAATGTCCTAAATATTTCTAAAAGACCTAATGGTTCCTAAGGAGCTACATTTATAGTCAGTCTGGCAAGCTGCAGGTGCCATTTAAGAAGCCAACACTATTTGCAGAATGAAATGATATAGGAATGAATAATCTGTTTATGATCCTTACAGTCAGCATGGCATTTTGCAATTGTGGAATAAAATAATTCAGCTAAAATGAAGTTGTCCTTTTTTTTTTTCTAAAAAAATAAATAATAATAATAAAAAAAAAACAGCCAAAACCCAAACAAACCAAAAAAACAAGTACAGCTTCTGTTATTGCATTTAGATGTTAGTTTCTTTACATTCTCTCCAAACAGAATTTTATGCCCCAGTTAATAATAAGTACTTCTGCGGTAGGCTGAAGTCCCACATAGGCAGGTGTACTGAAGGTGCACGGAAGGACTGGTACAAGCAGCTACTGTTAAACCCCGAGTATGAAATATTCTGTGATTTTTTTCATCCAAGAAGCTAGTGAGGTCCATATTGTTACAAAATTTCTAAGAAATTACAAAGAATTTCTCTTCCCTTAGAGTAGTAGTAGATTAGTTTAGCCATTAGTAGGAATGGCTCCTTGACTGTAGGCATTGCTACCTCAAGTTCTGTCTATGTGTGTCACGTACCATTTTGTCAATCCACACTAAACAAGAGGTGAAGGACAAATGAGCTGTGGGTACAAATCAGCATTGGTCTACAGAACAATAAGAACTGTACTACGGAAGGATTGAATCTCAGCCTGCCTGTTTTATGTCTCGGAGTAGATCTCCAACTGTCAATTGAAGTTCAGTGTCATCCAAGCCAACTTCTTAATTATCTTTCCAGACTCCTAGTGGACTCTGGCTTGCCCAGCTGGCACTCTGATAAAGGCATCTTTTTCTAATGCCCCTTTCCTGTCAGTCAGGCCGGTTCATCTGCAAAACTGTTTTCAGGAGCTTGCCTTTTTCTTCCAGCGCACAGCCTGAACTTCTATGAGAGATAATCCGTGTTAAACATAGGGATGACTGTAACCTTAGGGCCTTGATCCATGTAATGAAGCCAGGTCCATTAAGATAAGTGCCTAGGAATGTGAGTTCTGTCTTTAAGAAAACATTTTCCTATGCTTATAAAATTTCTTCTTGGCTTCAGCTACCTATCTTTTACCCTGTGAATCATTAAATGTAAACTTTCACTGAGCTGTATATCTATATTTCTGGGAAAATGTGTATTACTTTATACTTTTTTTCTTTGATGAGACAGGAGGAGCTTTTTTTATATGATCTGTGAGTACCAAGTAAAAACTCAACTCTGCTGTGACACAGGCAATACTCCTGGCATGGCTGGACAGCTGGTGTGCTTTAGCAGATGCTTGGTTTACCCAATTTAGTCTCTTTATTGTTTTCCCAACCTCATTTTTTCTACCTACTGTCAGTTTCGCTTTGTGCTTACATTGTCAAGGACAAGTAGGGATGCCAAGCACAGTGCAGCCCTGCCCTCTGTGTTGAGGCCCCTCTGCATCACTGCTGTATAAAGGATAATTCTGTAGTCAGTCTTTAGGTGACTTTGCAATAAGATGCCATGCTGCTACTCAAGCTTGGTGAGACAGCGTGCCTCGCTTCAATATTTTGTGGCTCAAAAGACACTTGAACCCAGCAGAGAAAACTATTTAAATATGATAGTAATTAAAGTTGTTGGTTTAGATATTGACTAGGAGAAATTTTTGGTCTTCAGTTCTAACCAAAGAAATATTTTCCTTCATTAATAAAGATACCTAATGATTAAATAGGTCAAAACCTTCTTCATGCAACAAAAGACATTCTTTTGTTATGGCATGGATAACTTGAGGGACATTGTTGGTTTTTTTTTTTTTTCTCAAACTGTTTGCTGCTAATGAATATAAAATTAAAATGCTTGATATGCACAGCTGTAAGTGAATAGCTGTAACACCACTGATTCTAGTATAGAATATGTCTATTTTTGTTGGCCTGGAAAGACAGTTCATTAGGAAAGCCAATACATAATTTGGAAGTATATTTCCTTTTAGTTCCTGGTTTGTTTTTCCATGTTCAAATTCTCTAGTGATCTTAGTTCTCGTCAACTTTGCAAAGTTGACCAGGTTTTAAAAGGAGTGGGTGAAGAAATCTGTCATGGAACTGCCAGCCTAATGTGTAACATCTAATTGGTCTTCCACAAATAAAACTTTAGAAATGGTGGTGTTGATAGATTAAAACCTGTAGGTATAGATTAGGTGTATGTAGAGTTCAAGTAACAGAGTAGTACAGATGCTACGAATAGAACAATGAAGCTAATGCAAGTAGAGACTTCTCTACATCTCATTATACAAGTATAGTTGTCTTATTAGCTCATTTGACTCGAGTATTTCTCCTGCTGGGTTGCTATTTGAGTCCAAAGCAAAAATGGACAAATAATGTGTTTGCTCTTTGCTGTCTTTAGTTGTTCATTATGTTTAAACAGTTATTTCTACAAATAAAAGCACTTTGTGCACCTGGGTGAGTATATTTCCATCTGTATCAGCAGCAGTGCATATTTAAGAGTGGAACTGAGTTGCTGGTGAGGAGTGGGCGTGAGGAACTTGACATCGGAACATGTGAAAAGATGTATTTTCCTGCATCCTTCACTCGGAGATCCTAGACGTGTGAATACATCCAGAAACTCAAAGTACAGAGTTGAGTGTGACTAAATACTTCGTGAGTTTATAATCTGAAAGACTCACCAGATTCTAAATTTCACATCTGTCTCTGGCATCATGGGCCAAATGAAAACTCTGCATCTGAAGGGAATTGCAATTGGGAGTTTGGTACTGGAGCCAAACCCTGCCATCTGTGGTTGTGCTTTCTAGACTTGAGTAAATTAGCCAGCTTCTGAAAGCTGAATAAACCTAATTTTGGGGAATTTTTTAAATGAAAATTGCACTCAGGAACACACCTCTAGTTCAGAGGGCTGGTTTGCCTAGATGGGCACGTGTCTAAAAACATATAGGTATGGAAATCTTTTAAGGTTTCATCTACCAATGTTAAAATATCACAAAAGCCAAGAAGTCTGTATGTATGTGTCCATATCTGTCCATTTGTATAAATAGTAATAGTTCGGGTGCTATGCTAATTTCAAAAATTGTTGTCAAATTCAAAATCTTTCACATTTGAACAGTAGCGTGGTCTTCTGGCTCAACTTCAATTCCTGTTATGCCATCTCCTGTCTAAACGTACATAAAATAGCAGCGTATACGTTGTATCATTGTCTGTGAGTTAAGGTTGGAAAAAGTGAGGGTTGCTTAACCTAAGGAAGAGAAAAATGTGTGAAGATGTACTAGCAGTCTTTAGCTACATGAAAGGTTGCTGCAGAGATTAAGGTAACGATAATAATGCGGATCCACAGGGAAAAGAGCAAAAGGTAATGGGTTTAAATTGTAGCAGGATAGACTGAGATTTGGCATTAAGAAAAGCTTTCTAACTGAAAGCTTAAAATTAAGTATAGGAATAAATGACTTGGGGGAAGTGGAATTTTCATAACTGAAGGCTTTTAAAAAGAAGTTAGATGGATGGCTTTACAGAATTACTTGAGTTGTATATTCTGCTTTTTTAAGTTAATTCACTTTCTTATTGTTCTGTCTCCATTGCCTGTTTCCTTTTTTCTATATTCTCTTTTCTTTTATCCTGTTTCTTGGCCAAATGTATTATCAAAGGAAAATAGTTTATCAAACATATTGGTTTAGATGGGCAGTAAAGCCCCCAGATATTTTTTTGGTTATTTGATTTCATTAAATGTCAAGTCTTGAACTGGAAATTAAAAAGTCTGGGTTTTTTTTTTTAATTTCTAAAACAAAGCTCTAATCGATTAAACTAGTTGCAGAAATTCCTGTTGCCCACTTGCATTGGTGTTAGCCACCTTAGAATCTGTAATTTACAGCTAGATTTTGAAAACCTTGGACAATCAATTAATTATGAGGAAAACAGTTATGATGAAGTTCAAGCCACAGCAATTGCTTTTGTTGAAGGCTGGCTGTCTACAAGCACAAGGCCACCTCTGTAATTACCCCTGAGTACCTCTTTTCAATCAGAAAGCTGCCCTGGGCAGAGTTTGACTCTTGAGACCGTGCATTTGACTCGGATGTGTTATTTAAGAGGGAAAACACACTTGCCACACTTTCCATTACCAAAATTCTTGCTATCACTGCCTCATGGAGCCTGCTGTTCCTGGTGTGTAACCATCATGCTTGCTGCATGCAAAAAACTGTGAACTCCTGGAGTGTGGTGGTTTTCCCAAATCCCACTGTGCCAACACCAACTCTAAAGCTGCAGTGCATCATCTTTAGATGTGAGCAATAAGAAAATGTCAGGCAATGCCTTGGATTGCAGTTGGCAAACAAAGAAAAAGCAAACCATTTGGATTGCTGTACTTGGAAGCAGAGAGACAGTCCTTGAAAACAGAGCTGCATTCGTTACCGGCACTGATATCAAGAGACGTATCTTAATAGGGAATATGATTATTTGCGATCTTCAAGGATTTGGATCTAGTTCAATCTTGGGCATTGTTTTTTCCTACTAAGAGGGTTTAATAAGATGGCCTCAGGACTTCAATTATAATCATGCAAGGACAATGCTGAGGATACTCAGCACAATACAACCAAAGTAAAAAACCAAACAACAAACCACACAAAGCCAACCCAAAACAACCAAAAAACCCTCACCAGAACTGCAACCAATATCACATCTATTTTAAATTTTAAGAAAAAGTAGTGTTTATAATTCACTTTGTGCTGTGGTTTTGCTTAAGAGCTAGACAGACATCACATTGCAGCTGTTCTAGGGGTATGTACAAACAATTTAGGGGGATTTTGATTTTTAGTTATAAAGCGGGAGTTAGCTATAGAGTTCAATTGCTAGTAAATTATTTTATGTAGGTTGGATTTTTTTGTTTACTGCTATGCATTGCATATTTGTAGCCTTAAAACCGGAAGTGAAATCTGTTCCTTATTTTACTGGGAACTGGAGGCTTTGGCCAGGTATTGAGTTGTGTTGAACCTGATGCTTAATCTTCCTGTGTATGCCTATTGTCTTCTGTTGATCTCTTGTTGCTGAACAAGGACTCTAGGAATATTTGAATGTGGTAAATTATATGGTAGTTTGAATTTATAATTCACCTTTTGATTTGAAAATATGCTAAGTATGAATAATTGTCGGAAATCTGCTTCCCTGTCATAGATTGTTTGTTTTGTTTGTTTGTTTTATTGTATCTGGTAGCGTATCCTGCCACATCCCACATGACGCAATGAGTGAATGTTAAAAACGGTTTCACTTCTTTGTTTTATGTCTGTAAAAAATGCTTCTGTTTAATGGAATAGAAACATTTTTAAGACACTATGTAAATCGGAGTTAACTCCTCCCCAAAATATAAAGCTGAAAATGTTCTTTTTTCACTTGTGGAAGTTAAATGCCTTCAGTTCATTGGAATGCATCTATAAAATGTAGTTATTCATACTCTCTCCTTTTTGCTATATCCCTTTAATATTTTCTATTAGGCAGATTAAGTGTTTCAAACTATAGATGTGAATGTTAATGTGCAGGTTTTCTGCCTGTTCTGAAAATGTTTTCATAAGGTCAGGTCTAACCACCAAGCAGAACTCTAGCCTTGTCTTGCAGAGAGGGGATATTTGTGGCCTGAAGACAGATTGAGGGCAGAGAAAGCGTCTGAGAGATGTGTGGGATTAGAGACATGTATTATTTTCTTTATGGTTCTCATTGAATAATTCTGAACCTACAGTGCTTTGCTCACTTCTGTAATCGCTATATAAATTGGTTAATATCTATTAATGAGACCTATTTCTAGATTGCTAGCAGTGCAAACTGCAGTCCCCAATTCAGATCAAGTTCGATTCTGATTTTTAGTTGCAAGGCAGGAGTTAGCCATCTTACCTATAGAGTTTAAAGTACACAATAAGAGAACATAGGACATACTTATGCTTAGCAGTTGATAAAATTGAGTGTTTGATAATGAGGATTGAAAAGATGAGAATTTGTCAGCAGTTTTTGCTGGAGAGAAGGCAAGAAGGCCCGGTACACTTCACAAATACCTTCTCGAATCATTATCTTTATCTGAATGTCTGATGCAAGATCTGAACTGTTTGCAAATATACTCTTTCAGAAAAGGACACATTTATGTGTTTGCAACTGAGGTCAAATCAGTTAAATCAATATTTGTAATGACAGTGGATATTTAAGCAATACTAAATAGGTTAAATAGTAGCATTACTATGTACAGGTTTGAGACCGGAGACTTTTGCATACCTGATGAAATTTAAATATATAAGTAACAAAACATAGATGCAATGTCAGTAGGCCTTTCAAAGGCAACGTTTCTTCTTCCTGAAAGGGNAAAAAGTTTAGTTTAAAAAAAAAAAAAAAAAAAAGGTGTACTTTTAGTCAAGACAGTTGACTCATGCTAAGTACCAGTATGGATTCATAGGTAAAACTAATACTTGGGAATAAATCCCTGATCTTGGCAATTGCTTTCATTTCACTGGTAAAGTGAATGGATGCATGTACATAAACATGGATGTGGAACAGATAGAAATATCTCCCTGCTCATTGTGTACTTGATATTTGATTGCTTGATAAATAAAACTGCTAGCTGAACTAACAATATCTGTTGATTTTACTGCTGAAAAAGCTTATGTATTAAACAGAAAGGGTTCGGCCCAGGAAGTTTCTAACCTTTATTGTTCTATTGTTATTGCAATGAGAAAAATCTCCTCTGGCCAGTAGAAGTTCCCACACATCAAGATAAATTTCAAAAATGGATGAAGATAGGTAGAGCAATTACAAGAATCCTAAATTCCAGGAGGCAAGTGAGATATACTGTCAAAATTTCCTACACCATACCATATTATTAAGAAACAAACACTAAAACAACACCCCAAAACTGAAATTAGTTTTCTTTTGTTTTCCCTTTTTTTGGTATTCTGTGGAAGACTAAAAGTTGAGTTATTAAGGAATTGACAAAATTTGTTATTTATTAATCTGATTTTTTTTTTTTGTCATTTGACATCAGCAAGGAAGGAAATTGTTTGGGTAGTTTGGGTGGCTTGAGTACAGCAGAGCACTACCAATGAGCACGTGGCATGAAAATGCAAAGCTAAGCCTGTGGGTGCAATGACTTGAAAAGTGCAGTCTTCCCTCAAAGGGTTATATCCCATGTAACTTTTTCCTATTCAGTTCTTACATGGAAATAATCACGTAGCGTAGAAGGATAACAGCTACCTCAACCTTATAGTTTCTCTGAGGCATTTGCTGCATTGTCAGGGCTGTCACGTGTTAGTTATGAGACTCTGTGCGGGAAGAATCAATGTTATGTACCTCAGCTGTGGTCTGCACCACCAACACTGAAAGTAAGAAACACTACATCAGTCTGAAAGGAAAATGTTAATGCTTTAGTAGTCTGGCAGAGGAAAGGAAAATACCTACCTCACAATATCTTCTTTCAACTAGGAAGGTAAGAAATAGTTTTGGAGGAAAAAGGGTAAGGAAAATAAACATGTTGGACAGAATCTTTTCTTGATGCCATGCTTATGACTATTTCCTGTATATCTATATTTTTCTTCTTTTTTCTTGTGATAATACTGAAAGCCCTTTCCATCATTCCGTATGCCCATAAGCATATGACAAGTAACAAGATCCAACTAATGGATGCACACAATGGGAGGATGTGGACTACAACAGGTGACAGCCTGACCCTTTGTACCATTTGTCATTGCAGACCATTTCTGTAGGGATGAAGCTGGAGAAGAGATTTCTTTAAAAAAGAATTAGGACATTAGGAGTGGCTTTGAATATTATTTACTGCAAATTCCTGCACAGAAGGAAACATCTTTTGCTTCTAGAGTCAATGTGTGGAATTAGGGAGAGCTTGTGGGAAATGACTGAATCTGAACAGTTTTATAATGTATTTCAAATTATAATTTATGGTCACATTGAGCTGAGGAGTTTGAATTCACATTAGAAAACCTTCAACATATGTTAGTTAAATACAGCAATTCCATCTTGTTTAAACATAATAGACATACTCTGCTGAGTCACTCCCTATTGCTTTATGCAGATCATGCTTTGCTTGTGCCTAAAGAGTGTTATTAAAGAGACTGCTGAGTACAGAGAGCTTTAACAAAGAGATCTCAAAGTAAACACTGACATTTGTTACTGCCTCTGCTCAGCACTGCTGAAAGTCCCCGGGAACTTGGGAAATTGAGCTGTCAGATCTATGAAGATAAAATGAAACTTTGTTCTATGGCTTCAGTCCCTTAGGAAAGTTTTTCAGGTCATTTAGCATTAGTATTGTGAGGAGGGCTCGTTATTATTTTCCTAAAAATTATTCCCTCTTGTTGATAAATATAGAGTGACAACTTGGCATTGCTATTAGCCCATTTCTGTTTGGTTAAGGCAATGCCTTAAAAACTGACAACGCATTTTGCAGTCAACTGGCCTCGTCCATCAGCAGGACAGGATGACTGATGTGTGTCAGATGGAACCACTGCATCAATTGACTTGTAAATTCTAGTTAAGCAGATTCACAGTATGACTTGGCAAGTAAGCACAAAATGCTCTGGGAAGAAGATTCACTTCGCGCTACTTCTGAGCATAAACATAGCTGCTTTTCAAAGAAAGATAAAGATCCAGGGGAAAAACGAAATGACAGTGAAGCCAACCTTTGACCCTTTGTAATTGTTGAAGTGGGCCTTAGTTGAGACTTTGGTAGTCTAATTTGAGAGGAGGAAAACCTCAGCATTTATAGATGTCTTGTTAACACTTTCTTTGGACTGCTGCTCTCACAAGTTTTCATAAAATGTATGTTTTATTGCCAAGCAATTTCAGAGATGTACCGGTGAAACACAACAATAACTCTTCATCCTAAAAAAAATAGTTCCAAATAAAAAAAAAGCAGACCACCTCCTAATTTTCATAGTGATTTTCAATTCCATGATTAAGGGCCTGGAAAAGGCTCTAGGGGCTTTTAAAGCAGGGGTGCAACAGTGCTGACCAATGTTTTGCTCTCACTATTATGTATTGTTTGAACCTGGGAAAACAGAGAGCAGCCATTACTGGTGTACCAGTGTTTCAGTAGTGGTCTTTGTGTTCTGCTGGTTTAACCCCAGTTAAGTAGGCTTTAACCCGTCCTCATTCCTGCTCCCTCCCCAAGCCGTGCAGGCAGATCAGTGCACAGTAAAAGGGGAGGACTGGTGTCTGATTCCACAGCTCGACCTTCCCTCTAGTAAAGGTATCACTGGGAAGGTACAGCTAGTCTCTGTGCAGCCCTAGGGGATTAAAATGAGCAGCTATGCTGGTAAAAAATGCAATTTTTTTGACTTAGCATTAAATTCATGTTTACACCTTTAGGCAACTGTACTGTGAACACTGGATATAGGACAGTTTCAGTGCTTATCAGTACTTCTTGCTGAATATAAAGAGGTATTATGACTTCTAATAGCAAGTCCCGCAATCCGCATTCAGGATTCTTTTGCTTTAAGACAATAATATTTTTCCGTTGCTTCCTATGCTCAAATGGCTGAGGAACAAAAGAGTAAAAGGCCAAAATATGAAACATGCCAAAATCCTACATTTCTCTGTAGAGCTGGACACGCAGCAGGAAAAAGCCAAGCTTTATTACAGAGATATGTTATTTACAAGCTGACTGTTGTTACTAAATTGATGGAAACTTCATTACGTGTTAAAAAAACCACAGTTGTTTTCTTTGGGACGTTAATTTTTTTGGCTTTGTGTACATTTTAATTAGTGTACTTTCCTCATGGGTATAGCCAGTACTTCTGCCAAACTGTGAGCTCTAATATTGCTAGGATTTTGCTTAACTAGATGTCATTTGATTTATAATCTAGTGACTAATTTAAGAATTAATAAGCCTTAGATAACAGAACAGGTCCCAGGTAGAGTAACTTCCCATGTAAATTCACCTTAGTAAGTAACCAGGGAGCTGGCTCTGTATTTGAAACAGATCAAAACACCAGGAGCCGGTACTGGCTGCTTCAATGTACCTCCTGTTGGTGGAGTGACATTTGGACACGCAAGACAAGGTGTAAAATATAGTTCATCTGGAAATGCAGCTGTGTTTGAATTTAACTATTTCCTGTGGGTCTGCAGAAGCAGGGATATCTGCAACAACTGGCTGTCCTGGCCAGCAGTGAATTTCAACCCGAAGCAAAGTCGTGTTGCCTGCCGCAGGAAGTGGCACACCAAATAAGCGTGCTCAAGCATGTACTCATCCTGAAATAAGCGTAAGAGCAGATTCTGCAGCTCAGCTTGTGTGCTGCCATAACGTGTGCGTGAACACTCAGATGTGAATATTGAGATAACACTTTTCTGCACAGATTGACTGGTGTAAATTGTGGGTTGATGTTTCCTTCCCTTTCTTTCCATGTTCAATGTGTTGGCAGTAATGCACTGGCATTATATTCAGTTTGTCTTATTAAAGCCAAGCAAATGTTGACATTTACATCTCAGTATCATTTCATTTGCAAATCCGTCTATGGTAAAATCAATATTTTCTCTCTCTGAAAAAAAAAAAGGCAGTCCTGTCATCTCAGAGAAATGCATGATGATGAACACAAACTCTAAAAGTTTTTTGTCTTGTAGCAGTGGCTCTTCCTAACATACAAAAGTTAACGGTACTCTTAAGTCAGGACTAGTTTGTATCTGGAGCCTAGGATGTCTGCTGTGCACTGCAGCATAGGGAATACTGAAGAGTTGTCTGTGCCGTCAGGATTTAAGTGCTGGGAGCCCCAGGTAAAGCCTGGGTAACTTGCATCACAGTACACAAGATGGAACCTGTCATGCAACTGGTAGATGAATTTTTTCCTTTGAGCAACAGGAACACAGGAATTCCTGTAATCAAACAGACCAGTGAGCAGTATGGGCTGGTAGTGTCTGCTGCTGGATGCTTTGTAGCAAAGTATGATAGATCTCCTACTGGAAAGCTGCCTAGTATCTTACGAGGACAAGAAAGTCTTTCTTATGGAAAGACTAGAAAACAAAAGCCAGAATATTATGCCACTGTGGGAGTCTGCTGTATCTGTATCTTGAAGACTAGATTCAGTTTTATTCCTGCTACTTTAAAAACAAACAAACAAACAAAAAAACCCCCAACCAAACCCACCACACAAACCCAACTGGAGAATGACAAAAAGGGCAGCTGGTAATAGATGTGTGGAAAATGATGCAACTGGTTGTAACAACCCAGGAAACAAACCCTCTGTTCAAATTGGCTGAGTTTAGGATTCCTGTATCATAAATGGAAGATCGAAAGCTATAAAGGGCTGGCATTGCTCTGCCATCCAGTAGAAAGACCTTTAGTTGAAGTAAGTTTATGAAACAAAAGTGTCTTTTAGTAGAAGAGCTTTATTCTTCTCCTGTGCTTTTTGCACCTCTTCTGCATCATCTTCTCCATACCCAGTCTTATGTAAGGTATTCCTTGTTGTACTATTGAATCCTGATTAATCAGCACTTCACTGAGCAGTAGGCAGTCAGCGGACAGGACATTTAAGACTTACCATATGTCTTTTAGAGGCAGGTGTGTACCAGCTCCTCTACACACTTGCATAAGCTCCTTCTCTTACGGGATAGTCACCCAGGGAACAGAGCAGCCACTGGCAAATCATTAATCAAATTGTAATAAAACTGTATAGGCACTAGATGGGTTATAGACAGCTAACACAAGGGCATGGAGAAGAGAACAGAGTTGTGACATGGTTCACTTCTGGCAAAAGAGACAAAGGAGATCAGGTGGTCAAACTAACTCTGAGTCAGACAGCATGTCTGGTGTAGCTAGGTATCAGTGCCCAGTCCATCACAAGGTGAAATTGGTCAAAATTCTCGCCACACAGTTTTCAATAAAGACTTAGAAAATTGCTAAGTCATTTCTATAAATCAGGAGGAACTATTTTAAATGTTTCTCTATCCTGTAAGCTTTCTTCAGAAAATGTTTAATCCACTTAAAAGCTTATTTTTAGGGAAATTCTGTCTGTTTTGAAAGTATTAAAGATCTTCCTTCCTTGGAATTTGATGTCCATTGCAGAAGCGAATTCTCACCTGTCACATATAATTTGGAGTTGGCCAACAGCCAGATGCTTTGACTGCACATCATCTTGCCTTGAAACTAAAACAGCCGCAAATCCTTTTGATGCTCAGCTTTAGTGAGCAACACGAGAGATGAAAGTTTCATCATGAATAAATGAAAGCATTTCAGTTACTTAAGCAACAAGTTTTAGCTTATGGAGACGTTTGTTTTCAGTGGCTTATTTAGGACATGATTCAGCATTGTGACTTCAAGGGGATGAAAGTGTCTGTTTTTGGAAGCCTTGTTAATGTTAATAGGGCCACCAGCACAGGGCTTGGTCGTGAGCTGGCCTGGGCTGCCACACAGGCAAGCGATGGTCTCTTTGGCCCATGTTGTTTGTGCATTTTCCCCTCTTACTGAGGACTGCTGCTGCTTTTCTGTGTGTCTTCAAGGAAAGGCCTGTGCCTTGATTTCTCTGGCTTTGTGTGTTTGTGTGTATTTGCATTTCTCTCAGGAGAGTACATCTTCCCTCTCCCCTTTGCACAGGGGTTTTTGTGGATACTGAACTACGCTATAGTATGACAATAATCATGACAAACAGCTCCTTTTACTGCAGCCCAAGGAATGCAGATTACTTTGAGAAAGCCTAAATATTGGCTTTCTTCCCTTATTTTAAATGGACACATTCAGTTTGTAAAGGACAGCCTGAGTTCCATAAGTGGAATCGATTATCTATCCTTACGTGGCCTGATTTGTGCTAAGTACACTCTCAGGAACACACGAAGTAAAGGTCTGTGCTAGAGACAAGATGCTGGATCTGATATTACTTGAGGTTTCTCTGTCTTGGCTGAAAGGAAGACACGCAACCATTCTGTATGCACATGCCCTTTCATTTCCAGTATCAATACACGTATGTGCTTTGCTTACACCTTTGGTTTGACAAATTCATACTCGACAGTGGCAATAAATACTAGAGACAACTGGCAAATAGAAAGCATCACTGTCAGTTAGAAATATCTGCATATATGCCAAGGTATTGCTGTTTTCCAAGGGCTGGTGCCTGTGAAAGCAAGAGAAAGCTTTATATGTAAATTTAAACTTGGCCTATATTTGTGGTCTTGAAATAGTGACAAAATCAAACAGTTTCTATAGGTCATAGATATTTCTGGGCTAGCTAGCGTTTTGCTTCCATACTGCCATCTTTGAGGAGAAATCTTTAGGAAGGGGCATAGGTACAGGACAGAGTGGTATCAAGGGCCATTCACATTCAGTTTCTAATGCAGTCATTTGGTTTTCATCTAAGCTGTAAAATCTTAAAGCACTACAAAGACATTGAAAATTCTTGCAGAACTCTTCTGACTGCTGTTATTCCAGTTTCCATAATGTGTTGTAGGAACAGGCTTAACCCAATGGCAGAGGGGAGGGAGTTAGTTATGGGGAAGCGATAGAAGAATTTTGCCTTTAATTCTACTCTTTGTGCATCTAATTCTCCGCGTGTTACAGGACTTGCTCAGAGCATCTTCTTTATTGTGTTCCTTTTCTATTGTTACTATATTTTTACTGCTGGTTCTCTTAGTCTGACATGTACTGCAGCATGTTAGCACTATCTGCATAATTGCATAGCTTGCATACCTTCATAAACTTACTGTGCAAAGTATTATTTCTTGCCACTGTATAGATTTTATTTTTCTTAAATATACAAATTTTAAATTGCCCTCAGGACTCATGCCATTTATTCTTAAATTGAATCTTGTTTTTTGTAATCCAGTTCCAAGTGATGGAGCATTCCTCATATTATTCTGACAGAAATAAACACAGAGCTAAAGTGCTATCTTGCCAGAGAATTATATGAGCTTGTAATGGCTGCATGCAACTGAATTTTCATTTTACTTTTATTTACTGGAGAGCTAGCCTAGGATTTTGAATTGATTCCTCACTTTTGTTTGCATTTATATGTATTTCTTCAATAAAAAGAAGAAATCTCCTGTTATTTCAGGCCTCATCAACCTTCCTGAAAAATAACATGAATAATAGTAGTATAACAAAAATTGAAATACGTAACTGTAGTTTTCTTTCAGTCCTACAAAAAAATCTCTGCTAAAACAGCAAGTGTTCAGAGCAGAAGGTGGCTTGTAATTGCAGCTGTTCATTGAAACTGCGTTCAGAGAACAGTTATTACAGTTATAATGTATTAACAAATAACAGGTGATACATAAATTAAAATTTGTTCTGAATAAGGTAAACTTAGGGTTAAAATGCTCTTAGGAGGAACTACCCAAGCCATGGGCAGTGCACAGCATAGTGCTCTAATAGGAGATGAAGGAAGGTTACCTATCAAATATCATGGCACAAGGTGTAGCATATTAATATTTAGGATATGTCTCTTTTATCAGATGAGTCATGTATCTTATCATTGAAGTATTGGATGTAGAATCCATAGCATAATATTGCTGTTAGCAGGAAGGAAAAATGAAAATGCTTTTGAAAGCTAGATGATGCTATATGGGGCTGGGAAGCAGTCAGCGGTGTTTCCTAAGGCCATTCAAAGCAGAGAGGGGTGTGCAGCAATCTTTTAGCTTTCATAAACTTTTAATTTTCCACAACGGTGAAATATTTCTTTTCTGAGTCAAGACTCTGTCATGTTAGAGTAACAGCAGGACATACAAAGGAGATTGTATAATGTTGGCCCAACACACGTTTTCTTATTTCTGCCTGGGCATATATAGGCAGAAATACTATGTATATATAGGTCTGTATGTAATATAGCAAAGACAGAAAAAAGTACGTTCTGGTCATCTTATAAAAAAAGACTGCATGTACATACCTGCTAATTTTATAAGTGTAAGAGATACCCATTTAATTCTAAATGAGTAAACTTCAGAGATTCATGTAATTGTTCCCAGTAACATGATAACGATGCTTATATTTGATTATTTTCTGAAGTCTTAGTCCTAGAAACTTGCACATAAAAACTTGTCTAAGCAATTTGGGGTAGGAGAATATAAGGTAGTTAAAATGCATTGCTACTAGCATAATATTAATGCTGTGTTATTAACAGGCCTTGATGCCAGTTAGTTATTAAATTAGATTTGTGCATAGCTCCATTCTAACTGATGCCATAGAATCACATTAAAAGTATCTTCTACAAATAGTGTTTTCTGTTCCTGTGATAAGGCAGGTAGACCACTCTGGAGAAATAAATCTGAAAACAATCACTGATCAAAAATGATGTAGTATACGAAATCTTTCCATGCCTGGAAAAAAAACCCACCACATCAGGTTATATTCCTGTGTCTGAATTTTGTCTTTCAATTCAGTTAAAGAAATTGTTGGAGAGTCCACAAATTTAATATTTCCTGATGGTGTGTTTTAATGATGGAGTGTGATGGGAGTATATTTCTGTGAGATTTTTAGCACAACACTTTTTGCTTCAGTTGGTGCAAACCAGGAGTCATTGGAGACATTATATGAGGCTGTTTTGAGTAGAATCACAGCCCAGCTGGCTTTCTCTGAGTTTCCAGCAAAGACAGAAACTTTTTATTTCTTATCTGTGCTCACCTGAAATTTTGTACTTTGAGGTCTACCAATCTGTACTACCTGTACCCAAGGGCACTACTGATTTTCCCAGATACGTGGGGATGTTTACTGGCTGTTACGGTGCAAGGATGAACACTTCAAACTGTGAGACCTCAGTGATGATTATCATTACTCTACAGATTCTGTTCCTGATTGTCTTGTAACACTCCTAGATAAACGTCCCTGAGAGACTTGTAGGTTACTGGAAGCTTCTGCCTCAGTAAACCTGAAGTAATTCTACTCGGGAGATAAATAGGCAATGTCAGACATGGTCATCTTAGCACTTTTCTTTGTGATTACATTTTGGAAGTATTTATTTAATTCTCGAGTTGTTTTGTCTTTGCCTTCAACTTGATTTCACAGCAGATCCCACAATAATCCACCCACTTCACTGACTGAGTATTAGGAAATATTTAACAATTCAGTTGAGCCAATGTAGTTAAGAATATTCTAGGTTTCTTCTTGCATTGCTTACATTCTTCATCTTCAGGAAACATCTCCCCGTATTCTTTCCTGGGCTTCGTTGTTCAGCATTTTGAAGCTTCAGCTTGGCATATTGAAAAGATAATTTCCCATTGGAAAAAAAAGTTACTCTCATTTCTTACGTACTCATTCCTGCTGTGCGTCTCTGATGTTGGCATTACCTCCATTTCCTTTAACCTCAACAAATACACCATTTTTAGAAAAGTCACTTTCCTTAAGTTTCTAATCTTTTGGGCTCTTGATTAGCCATTCCAGACTTCTATTTCTTTTCCTACAGTGCAATCTCATGCTACTAGACACGTTCAACTGCAAAATGAATATTTGTATAATTTTATGTGATATAACATTAATATGCTTTTCACTTCTAGTAAATCTCATATTTGTTTCTTGACTCATTAAATCTGTAAGTATATTGGCAGCTCCTGGCACAACCATTATCTTTAGCTTGTGATAGTAATATTTCAGAGTGGTTTACATTAAATATGATTCAGGACCACGGATTTCAACAGTGAAAAATTTTCTTATATCCAATAAATAAAAATTTTCCAATGTCTAGTAAATGACAGATTGTTCTGTGAATTTATATCTTCAAATTTATTTCTAAATAACCTTTGATTTGATTCACTGGGTGCCATCTGCTGGAAAAGGGAAGCATTTCTTATTATTGTTTTCTTTAAAGATCATTTTCACTAGTATATCACAGTATAATAGTATAATATCACAGGGGAATACTTCATAAATATATGCAAATATTAGAGTTGATTAAATGATATTTTGATTATTTTAAGTGAAATTTTTTCTCCTAGATACCTTAAATATAAACCTGAATACATAGACTATATAAATAAAATTGATCCACGTTCCATTGGTAATTATGGATCATGAAATAGGCATAGTATTGTCTGACTTTTAACTTAGTCTCTGCTCTAAATAACATAGTTGTGGGATTTTTTTTTTTTTCTCTGAGTACAATAGGAATGTGTTTCTGCTGTGTAGAATAGGAAGTGAAAACCCCTTCAATAATTGCCAGATTCACTTATGGTATAAAATGTGGAAAGGCCTTGGACACCGCTTGCCAGCCAGCTGCTAGAGGGAGAATTCTGTTACTGTAGCACTCTGCATAGGAATGTCATTCTTTGTATGCCTGGCAAAAACCTTTGGGAGATTCCTTCTTCTAGAGAAGAACTGTAGGATATGTCTCTGTTAGGGAAGCCAAAATGTTCTATGAACTGATTTCAATTTGCTGTCTGCTCAGCCTTGCACATCCTTATGTTTTCAGCCCTTTTCAAAAACCTTAAAGAAATTGTTTTATTTTCATTAGAGAAGTCTTACAAGAATATGGAATCCCCTTTCCAGAATATTTGCTTCATTCAGGAACTTTTGCTGCTTGGGTATCGATTGTGTCTAGATTTTTCTTCTGCTGGCGGACCTGAGGGAGGAAATAAAGTCTGCAACAAAAACTACCCTTCATCTTTTCAGATGTGGCAGGCTCGGCATGTTCCTCAACATCCAACCTAATGGGTGCTACAAAGACTTTGGGCTGTCTTGGCTGTTTGTGAAAGAATCCTCTCCCTGAACTCCAGTTTTGTGCCAGATAACTTATCCTTCTTGACTACCTGGCAGCTCAGAATTACTCTGTCAGACACTTTGTATTTAGAGAGGCACCAGCACTGCTCTGAACTGTACATGGGAAAGGAAAAACAGCTGTACTAGCCTTACAGGAAAGAACTGCCACACTGGGGCGAAGCACATTAACCAATCCACCCAGTCCTGTGGTTTTGTAGCTTCTCTGTTACCTTTCAGACAGCTAACAGAGTTCAAGGCAAACTTTTCAGGAAACGGTGCATGAATGTACAGGATCTATAGACTCATCAAATACAGTTTTCTGCTACCATGAAAACCTAGTAAGGATACTTAGAAGAAAAATAGGATTATTTTTGACACCCCACCCCACCCCCCAAAATGGATCTCCACTTAAAAGTTTTCCCTCTGTGCAAGCAGGAGAGAAATTTTCAAGTCATTTTCCTTTTCAGAATTCATGGTTTAGGGGAAAAAAACCCCACTATTACCCTATTTCCATTCCATTTCTCTTTCCTTTAGAAGGAGAAAAGATTTCTTCTTGTGTCTAGTACTCTTCCCCTCGCCAAGTTCTTGCCCTGAGGCCCACTCTTTGTGGATCTGAATACTTTCTGCACCAAGCTCAGAATCCCTCGATATCCCCAAAACCTTATGAGATACAAGCTTCTTGCAGAATCAGACCCTTATACACACAAGAGTTCCTTAGCTTTAGTTTTCTGTTATAAAGCCTCATACTTATGCTGCAAATGTATGACGACAAGGGAGCTGTTTTGAATCTTCTTTTAAGCTGCAGATGGTGCACTGAAAATAGGCTGTACTGTACTATACGTTACCTCGATTTATGTGAAACATCACATATTGATGTCTTTATAGACAGCAACTTAGTGTTTCAGAGGAGTCTGCATGTTACAAAAAGGGCAGCAGGTGTTATTTAGACTAAATTGACCTTGAAATTGATTTCTTTATTTTATGACTTACTGAGGGGAGATTAATACTTTTTTTCTCCTGCAGCCTGAAACAATTTACATGGTAATAGAAGGCATAGTCAGTCAAATAAATTGCTGGAAGTAGTAGTGTTCCAAGAAAGAAAATATGGATCTTGCTTGCATTGATTCTTTCTATCCCCAGGGAGTAGCTAAGACTTTTAGCACTGGGCAAAGACTGCCAAAATTTATTTTTCCCATTAAAAGCAAAAGAATGGATAGTAATGTCTGTAAGCTGACATTTACTCTAAATTTTCTGTTGGAGAGGCGGGGAGAAGGGTGTGCCCCATACAAATTTTAGGGTGCGTTTTAATGCTATTTTGTGATTTCTGTAAGGGCAGGTGGATAGAAGAGGACATCATAAGAAACTTCTGGAAAGCCTGATGGGGAGACAGCACAGCTGCCCTTTATAACAGAGTAGACCTTGATAATAGCCTGTAAATGGTTGTTGCAGTTTCACCTTTGAGTACCAAGCAGAAATCATCTCTAAATACAAATGTTCACGGAGACAGACCTAAAAGAAATTACCTGGAGGGAGGCACTGATAGGAACATGAAGTATAGTTCTTATAAAGAGTTCTTCGTTGTGCTGCCATGAATGCTGCAATGCTGGAGTGACGTTATTTCCATTGCCTGTAGACTCCAAGACAAGAGCATAGTTAAATGATTTGTCAGTGGCATAATACTTTGCAAAATCTGAATGTATATGAGATATTATTATGACATTACCTGAAAATGAGTGTGAATGCAACTCCACAAAACCATTTCTTGTTTGTTTTAAATACAGAAATACTTTATAGGCAAACGTCTTATATATGAAAATCATTATGATCATCCTGGGGCTGGGAGTAGAGAATTAATCTCTTTTGTCTATCAGAAAGCTGCATCTGAATGCTATTACTGCAGCTGTAGTGAATGAATGATTATTCCAATCTTTGTAATACAAGAGGAGGAGATTGGCGTTTGGCAGACACCAGTCTGTCCAGGCCAAGCTTCTGGCACTACTGGGAAGGGCCTCAGGCTCCTGCTAACAGACTTAGACTAGTTTGGACTATTGTTGGAATTCTCTGTCCCCCTAAAAATAACCTTTGCCTGAGGAGTTTTGCTAATTTTGCTTTTATTTTCTGGCTCAATATGCCCTGCATTGCCACAGGTGACAAGCATGTTAGTAATATGGAGCACAATCACAAGCTTTCCAAGTAGGTGTCCCATATGCAACATCGGTCCAAAGCTGTTGATTAATTTGTACCTGGTTCACAGAGCTGTGCAATGCTTGCAAATAAGCTGTGTGTGGGAAGTATATTTGAAAAATACCTGTTTAAAATGGCATATTTGTTTGGAACTCAGTGTGTTGCCTTCCGGTAAAGATAGAGTCATGTAGTATAAAATCTGCTGTCTCTTTCTTTGTATGTCTGCCAGCCTGCCTCTCCTAGAGTTTCCCAAGAGCAACACCCCTGCAAAATGGTTAGCTGGCGGGTTTGCATTCTTACAGTGCCCTGTACAAGCACTGCGAAACTATGATCTGGGGTCAGCCATGCACCCTACTGCATGAGAGCTGCACAACAAGAAAGAGCATGCTAATTAGAAGACAGAGTGGAAGGTAATGGGCATTGAATACAAATAGTTGAACATATACTCTATTGTATCTCTATGTACATTCTGTTTGTATGATGTGTGTAATAAAGCTGAAATAGTAAAAAGGGTGTGGGGTGGCTGAACTGTGGGTGGTGGCAATAAGATAGAGTAGCTAAGGTGAAGGAAAAGATGAAGGCAGGAGAGTGAAAAGAGTAAACATGAAGAAAACCAGAAAAGGTAGAAAATGCACAGCATTATCAGTGATACAGCAGTGAGTAAAGATGTGGAAGTGCTATTAAATTATGCAGAGGCTAGAAAACAGAACAGATGATTAGGTTGGTGTTTTTGTTTGATGTCAATCTGGGAGAGCTTGCAGCTTCTCACTGCGGACAAAAGTGACTGCTTTCCTTTGTGGAAAAAAAATGCAATTGGACTGTAAGAATATGTCTGGCCAATTTTTATGGTAGTTTGGCATCTATATATGTCTTGAAAAGCCTGTTTCTTGGCATTTCCTGTGAAGAAGTCAGTGTATACAATGGCTAAGTTGAACAGAGAGCAGCTGATATTCCTCTTTATACTTTTAAGAAACTAGTACACTAAGTGGATGCTCACTGCATAAGACTTGCTGACTGCAAGTCACTTTTTGTGACTTGACTTGGAACACATGGAGGAAAGGTTAAAAATAATGAGAATGTTTTTGATACCACTACAGATGTTAATTTTTGTAGCTCATAAATTTTTTCATGTGTCAGTGGCCAATGTAATATGTTTCAAGCTGCTGTGTTTCTGCAACGACTGTCTTTTGAGACAGTTTACAGTCATTAAGCTTCTTTTTAGGTGAGAGTGGTATGGTCCTCCATATATTAATGGGTAAACTGGGATGCAGAGGAGTGAAATGCTGAAAGGTCACGCAGTGAAGTACCAGAGAATTACTATCAACTCCCTGAAATATATTCTATCTACTGGATGATAGCACATCTACAAATAAAAGATCTAGAATTAATACCTGGAGGCATACTTGAAAATAATAATAATAATTAAAAGAAATTCACAGCTGTTACTCTGATGTCTTTGCCAGACATGCTTCAATTTCAGCTTCTCAGATTGTCATTCCCAAACATTAGGAGGAGCTGCATAGCTTCACTTTCACATGCAAATCTGATCTTATTGACAGGAAAGGCAACACAGCAGGAGACTAGTCCTGGGAGACCTTTTCAAAATATAAATATGAATGTAATGGCTGTATTCATTAGGGAAGAGACAAAAATTTAACATGCCAACTATTTCCTAACATATCCTTTTAAAAAAAGTTCTGTTTTAATTACTGACTTGAGTCTTGCACTTGTATTTATTGTGCCTGTATTTAGATACTCTGGTACTTCTATCATCTACTTAAAAACCGCTCTAAGCCTTTGTTTCTATATTGTATTCACAGCACTGTAGTCAGCTTANACTGCAAAGCCATCAGAAGATGTGCCCAAGCCCTCAACTGCTTTGCATCCCCACTTGTGGAATGCTGGTTTGAATGTAGGAGAAGCTTCAGGAGGGATAGAAAACTAGGAGTTTTACATTGCTTTAGGGTGGACCCAAGCATAGACCTGTCTGCGAGGACGATGAGCCAGCATAGCCATGAGCCTGCCTGCCTGGGCGGCCTATGCTGCAGTGGTTTGCAACAATATTATATGGCTGTTGCCAAGCAGGCAAATGAACCAGGGTCCTTCTAATGGAATACGAGTCATTTTTCATAAGATGCCAAAAGAATTTTGGGCGTCTGAGAAACTCTCACTCAAACTTCTGTGGTGAGGCTGTGCAGACCTAGTTCAGGGAGTGTACTGGACTTGTTGCCTGAGTTTCTGAAAGGCAGTGGCCGTATTGTCATCCTGTCCTTCCCACCCACATCCTTCTAAAATAGGGGTAAGAATACTAGCCTTCTTGGGAATCATTATTGCAAACCCAAAAAGTGTGTAATTTAGTAAAGAGGGTCTAATGCATAAGATGAATGGCAACGAGCATCTCTGTCATCAAATGTTTTACTAATGGCTCCTCTGAGCCTAATTACAGTGGTGCTCAGTGTTGAACTTCATTCTTGTTATGTGAAGTGCAAACTATTCTGTTTTAATCCGATTTTTTTTTCCCATTCTCTCTCTTTTCAGGACTATAAATCTGATGTTATGACTGTGGTTTCCAGGGCCAAGACCTGTCCTCAAGGTCCAGTAAGTAGAAGCATTTTGCTGAATAGATTAGATTCTGTAACTGAGTTTAGATCTTCTTTTAAATTGCTTCAGTCATCAATCACTGGAACCAATTTTCACCTGTGACACCGTGCTGCTTTTGAAGTGACTGTACTTGAATTTGCTTAAATGCTCTTTAATACTTGAATATATAGTATAGCAAAGATCTGTCTCACCAAACTGAATAAAACTGATTAGTGTTACTGCAGTGTAGGTTCATTAACAGCCCAGTGAATCTATCTTGTGTGCTACTACCTGTATCATATCAACACACAGACCTGGCTTCAGGTTGAGTCTCACTGCTATGCAGAGGAGTACAGCATTTGAGTAAATTGTAGGGTGGGGTACAACTGCAAGCCCCACTGCAATCCCCTGTTGTAAGGATGTCCCCATCTGAGGGTAGATACAGAAAAAGAAAACAAAGCTTGGACAAGTTCAGTGGTGCATGAGATCAAAATACTCACTAGAGTAATGCCGCTGGTTGCTGGAAAACTGAGCAGGACTGGACCAAGAGGACCTACCTTATATTGGCTTAAAGGACAGAAATAATCTAGTCTGTCTTTGTCCTATCCTGCACCTGTCCTTCATTTTCCATATAATATTATCACTTTGCAGGAAATAGGTGTAACATAAAATAAGTTGATGCTAAGGTGTTACAGGCCTGATTTTTCAAAGGTGCTGATAATATTCAATTCCATTTGATGTCCCTAAGTTCATCATTTGTTGCAGTCAAGTCCCTTTAATCTTTTTTGTCTTTCTAAAACACCAATATCGTGCCATAGGGCTTTTTCAAGTGCCTGTGGTTGGATGAAGTAATTGACATTACTTCACTCTATGTACACTTGGGGTTTTGGTGTTTTGTAGTTATTTTTTTTCTTCTGATTATCTAAATTGTATCCCCTCAGACTTGAGGTTGTAGGAATGTGGATTTATGTCAGAATAAGGAAATAAAAATACCTCAACTATTTGGCAAACCCTCATTTCCTGTTTGCAGGCATGATTAATGCCATTTAAACATGAACCTTAAACATTAAAAGTTCCTTGAAAGGAGGGAGGAGGTTGGACTCTTTCCAAATGAACACTGTCTTTCAGTTTGAAATCGCTGCCTTCTGAAACTGCTTAGTCACATTAAAGTAAATATAAAAATATCTTGAAATATCAAAAATATACAAAAGACAATTTATATGATGATGATTTGACAGGACTCTCTTTTTTTTAACCTCATATACTAAGTTTTGGAAGAATATCTTCTATCAGTAATTCTTTCTGCACTGACACTGGCACTTCCTTCCCACTAAAACAGCTTTCAAAAGCTCTAATTGCTACTGAAAAGTTGCAGCCTTTCTGTTAGTTTGTCGGAATTTAACTTGTAAAATAATGTTGTGAGAGGTGAAGGCTTATTTTAAGAAACTTGTTTTTTGTGGTTCTTATATTTGCATTGAAATTAGATTTGTATTGGTTAAAAATGAAGGTTTTGAAGAATGATGTAGCATATTTCTGGCTGAATGTATTTTCTAAAATAGAATACGGTCTACTACAAGTGCAGAACAAGGTTTTATAAACACCTGCCACTTTATATTGAAAAGCTCCCTCTTCCCTTTATTAAAAAAAAAAAAGGGATGGGAGGGAAGGGATGGGGTCTCTACAGAATTTGTTGGCCAAACTTAACCTGGAAGTTCTGATATATTTTATTTTAACTTTATGATTCTTTGGTTGCTGTTGTCTGTAAGAAAGTGTTCTTAAACTTCAAAGTACTGCCTTAAAAAACAGGATTTCAGTTGTGTTGCTTGAGCTTTGGTAAATTATAGACTTTTATTTATTTCTTTGTCACTTGTTTTTGGGTGCGGGAAAGAGTTATAAAGGCGAGTTCAGCAGTGTATTTTGATCTGCTGAAGAGGGTTGTGATGGGAAGAGAAAAGGATTTCATGTTTTTCATGATATTTCTGATGCCACACAACCATGGCATAAAAAAATGAGTTAAGAGTTGAGCTTATTTCTCTTGAAATTACACTGTCTCTGTTGTTGCTTGGAAAATTGTTTGTTGTGATGGATGAGAAGGAATACATAGATTTTTCAAATGTGTTGCCAGATCATTGCTTATAGAACAATCTGGTAATAAAAGGAGAGTTGACAGATAAGAATTCAAATGGATCTGATAATGAATTATTGAATAATGCCCCAGTTCCAAAGCCTGAAAGGCTTATTTCCAGTGTTAATTTTTTTTAAGAATTGTTGGCTGCTTTTCCTGCTCTTAGTGACAGATCCTATATGAAAGTCTAATGCAGCTGAAACTCATAGACTAAATTTACTTCTGTGTTATATAACTGAGCCTTTATTGAAATGGCTGGAGTTACAGGGATGTAAAACTACAGCGGTAACTCAGTGGTGAATCAGATCTATCAAATTTCATGTTTCTTGATAGGTATAGCTGCTTAATAGATTGTTTGTTAAATAATTCAAGATGTTTTCATCAAGCTGAGTGATTGCACCTTTAAAATATTTCTTTTGTTCTTAAATCTCATCAGGCAATCAGTTATACCTGTGGAGCTAAGAAAATCTAACTGAAGAAATGGCTATTGGGAAGCTTTAGGAAGTTGCTAGCTGCCAGAATCTGGAGGGCTGTACTTGGGCTAGAATTCTGCTAATTTTGTCCCTTTTCTTACAGCTGCCTCGAAGCGCTGTACTCTTCTATCTGCGGTGTCATACTTTTCTCTTAGGCTACCTTAAAATCTCATTCCTGCTTATTTAAAGGTTTAAGTTTTCTAAAAAGGCTTTGCCTTTTCCTCAGTCTCAGTTTCTCAAATTCTTGTCTATATATTGATATTTGATAACAAATATCATGTACTGTTTTTAATCAAGAGATGTTGAGAAAAGGTACTGGGAGTAAAATAGGACTCTTCAGGGTAATTCAGTAGGGACAATAATGATTTTTGCTGAGAAATAAAATTGCTGCAAGAATTGCTGCCTGTGATCTGAATAGAAATGTGCTAGCTACCTGAAATTACCTTCTCTCTTCTGCTGCTTCGGGAGGGGTATCTATTAGCTGGAAATAATGGCTTGCAAAAAAAGTGGATCTCTTTAAATTTCAGATTTCCATTGAATGGAATGTATCCTAGCACCAGCATTTTAAATAAATAAATAAACCAGTCACTGCCAGGGACAAGAATAAAATTGAAAGAAAAAGCCACTCTTCCCTAAGCATCATCACAGTGCATTTGGATAATATGTTGGGCGGGAGGGGAGAGTCTTCTGCGCAAGAGAGAAAGGTGCCAATATCTCGTATGCTACTGTAGAACTGATCTAATTTAAGAGGATTAAAAGAAACAAACTGGGGAAAATCCTGGTAATTATTTTGCTTTAAATTCTGAACCTAATCTATAGAATTCCTGCAAAATATTTGAAAATTCTTTACAGCTCTATCGTGGATTTGTGAGTATTTTATGGGTTTCACTGTATGTGAACTGAATTCAGAATGAGGTCAAAATTTTACCTGAGATGCCTAACACGGGAAGATTTTGTCGAGTTTTACATCACAATGCCTGGCTGCTTTTGAGTATCCAGGTACATGAAATCTGCTGGTATGTTAATCCACAGCAGACAGGAAAAGTCAGAAGCTGTTAAGAAATAAAAGTCAAGGTTCCTTACATCTTCATTTGTGTACAGTGTTATTGCTTGTTATTATTGCACATGATTGTGGATTTTTAAAATCTCATCAGACAAGTTGGCCCAATGGCTGGAGGTGCGGTACTTGTCAATTGGGAATAGTCTCCTTGAAAATATTCCAACATAATTTAGATGATGAGATAGTGTTACTATTACAGGTTGTATAGAGGGAAAACCTCAAATTATAAATGTTATTTAATGATAAATGAAATGAAGACAAACCAGTGATTCTTACATTCTCAGCATTTGTACTCCTGTAATATATTGATATCCTTTTCCTCTTCCATCAGGTTATGACTTGTGCATTATTTGAGTAGGTGCAAACCTTGCTGAATTTTTGTTATCAGGGGTTAGCCTTGCCTAGAGTGGCAATGATGTGGATGTCTACAAAGCTGTAGCTATTTTATAATTCTTAGAAAAGCAGTTCTGTAGGGTAAGTTGACAGAGGTTGATGTTTTGATTTTTCATTGTATTAAAATAAAGCCTGGCATCATCTTGGCTGGCAGTAGAGATGATACTAAGCAATGCCTTGTTCTCTTAGCAGCCTGCCTTCCTTTTGCTATCAGCAGTTCTGCTTCTGTGCTTTAGCCAAGGAGTTAAGTCAGTCTAAATAAAATAAGAATAAGCAAGTTCCAATAGCTGGAAATTCAAATGCTAACAAGCATGTGAATTGAGAGAGCTGCTGAAATGCAGGTAAAGGTTAATAGAAGATTTTTGAACATTCATGGTTCTGGTGTGGAAAGAAAAGCTGGGGTTGGACAGTAGCTCAATACATAGAGGGAAAACATATCCAATGAGGAGGACATTTATGAGTAGACTGAGTATCTATGTAAAGTTTTTCTTTGCTTTTTTACTTATGAAAGATAAGCCAAAATGATGTTTGAAGGCTCTCAATCAAGGTTGGTCACACACCTCTTCTACTTGGGAGGTTAAGGAAGCCACTCTATGAGCCCATAGAGTTTTCATGAACCGAAACAAGGTTCTCTTGCTTATTCTGCAATTCCTTTTAAAAGAGAAAAACAAATGCCTTTGCTGCTGTTAGTAATAGTCATTTTTGGTAGTTCTACATGCTGGAATTTAACAGCTTTTCAGGATGGAGTTTGAGCATACTTGCAATCTATGAATAAGCAAATAGAGGTTAAGAAAAAGCAGGAAAAAAGGCCGTGTCTGCCTGAAAGTTGTACAGAAGCTGTATAGAAGTTGATGTTTTTCACTGCTAGCAGTACTAAATTGCTTGTAGGGTGGAGCGTGCTCCTATAGATGGAATGCAAGAGACTGAATAGGGTATAAATATACACTTCATACAGTGGTTCTGTAAATATCTGCTTATATAATTCAAGCGAAACTAAAGGGAATGTGATAATTTTGCCCAGCTTTTCATTTGAATCTTTTTCTTTTGCTTGGTTTTCAGTCACGAGTTGCAAAAATGTGCTACTGGAAAACAAATGAATAAAATTGATTTGCATAAATATTTGCACGAGCAAGACTAACTATTGTATAGCTGCCCATCAAACAAATACTATTTAGCTGTGTTACCAGAACTGCATACTGTTCACTTTGATTTTATCATTATCTTAGAGGCACATAAATCAGTGCATCATGTATATTAAAAGTATTTATAGCTCAGCTAATATTTTCTTTGGTAGTCTTTTGCATTCTGTTCATTTTAACAATGTTTGTAAACTAGAAACCCCCAGAACTTTTAAAACAAAACCAGAAAACATGTTTCCGAAAGCCAGCAATAAAAACCTTTGAGAATACCTATGGATAAGAAATACAAATCAGACAAAACCCAAACCAACCTAACCCCCCTGCCCCACAAAGGCCCCTTTTAACTCCCCTTAATAATATTGCCATCACTTTAATATATGCATTGCAATGTGTACTAAGAGCCAATTTATGCATATTAATTTTCTGCCATTTTTGAGGTGACTTCCAGTAGTCACCACCAATAGTCACCAATAGTACATATTGTGTAATGATAAACCCAGGATTTTGGGAATTATAGTACACTGAAATCTCATCGGGACACTTTCTGTTTAGCATTTTCTGTCAGAGCCGAATGACGGTGGTGATGAACTCTGAGATTTAAAGTGCGATGACAAGATGCCATCTAGTGACAATTTGTAGGAAATTGTAGTTCACAATCTGTGTTTACAGAAATGTTTTCTTCTCTTTTTGAGGACTCAAAGATTGTATTTCAGAGCAGAAATTCCACCATCATTGTATCACCCAGAAGATGTTTTTCTAGAAAAATGTTTTATGCTAGATTCAACTTCTGCTATATTAAACGTGGGACACTGGTGGTCAGTTCCTTTGCTTCCTATACTTACCTCTGGTTTTCCTTTGCAAAAGCAAATACTGTCGCTACTGCCTTTTCCAAATCACCTAGTCTCTCTGGTAAGCATAAAATGTGTTTCTTGGTGAATTTGGTGAAGTAGCGTTTCTGCAGTTCTACTCTTACCTGGCAGAGAATATATATAATAATGGTAGAAGAGAAGCTATTTTGAATATAGAACACATTCATTTTCCTTTAAAAAAACAGATTAAAGTATTTGCATTTTTTTCTGTTCCTTCTTGGAAGAAAAGAAGATTTTTTTTTTACTCAGTTGCTGCTTAGAAATATAAGGTACATAAAAGGACTGTGTTTTATGGTTTGTCAGAACAGTTATTTTCTGTTACTGGGAAGGCACCAATTTGACAGAGATTGAAATTAGATATCTGCTCTTTAAGTAATACGCCCTGTTGAATGGTACATGTCTTTTGCTGGTAATAGACTTCTGGTTTCCCTAGAGACAGCCAAATCTTGTTTGGAAGAGTGTTGTCTTACTGCATCCTGGGAAAAATCATGCTGGGTACAGTTTCATTTTGTTCCAGAAGTAATCTTTATAGTGGGTTACCTGACAGCATGCAGCGAACACTGTCCTCTCCACCATATTAGCATGAGTGTGTGAGGAAAATTTGCATGTCTTTATCAATGTCAAATGCTACCAAATTTTCCAGGGCCCAATTTTGACATCTTAGAGTTGAAGTCAACAAAGTCCAGAACAAATCCTCTACTGCTCTGTGAAACTCTGTATCGCCATCTTCTTTAACTAAAAGAAAGTAGAATGTTCTTATACTAACTACACTTCTCAAAGAGTGTCCGTTTACAAAAGGTGAGATGACTGAAGAATTTCATAAACGATTTCATAAACGTCCTCATATTGTAGATAACTTGAAGATATTCTTCACCTGAAGCATGTGAGCAGTCCATTTGAGGAAGATGAAAGCGTTCTGTAATAGGCTAGCATTTTAGCAGTAAGTTGGCTATCGGACCCAGAATAAGGACTTGTGGTGTACTTCTTTGAACAGACACATACAATATGTTTTTGCATGGAAATGAATTTACGACAAATAAAATTATGTGCAAAAGCAATTTCATTTGCAATTACCATATTTGGAGATTCTGGCAGTCTTACTGTATTTAGGTTAAAGACCAAATGGGCAGAAAATAGACTGTGTTAATTTTATTATTTGTAAGGGAAGCTGCTTGGTTTTGATTTCTTTTAAAAAAAAATATCGATCTTCTCTTCCCTTGATTGTTCATGTAGTTGCATGGGAGCTATGAAGGAAGCGTATATGTTGAGAGAGAGATTTGCTTCTGAGGAAACAGCTAAATATCCATTTAATGCAGAACAGTATTAAAAAGAAGACAGAAAGAAATAAGCTTCCAAAAGCAATCTTGTAGTATTGACATTCTTTAGAAAGGAAGGGTTTATGAGAATAATTGAAGCAATTGTAAATTCTGCATGTTGCTCATCAGTGTTTCCCAATTTGCATCCTAAGAAAGCTACCAGTAATCTCTTGCCTAAATAAGACAGCAAGTGTTGTTAAGAGCATGACAATGGTTATATTTGGTGAGACTATCCTGCATGATATTTTATTCTAGCATGGCCAGTAACAGTAATGATAAACCTATAAGAACAAGCAGAGGTACCATAATCTTCAATATGTTCCTAAATTTCTCCAAGTCATGACTTAGATATAACGGCTTATTAAGGAAGTCTCTATTTTTGCCTTTAATAACCTGTAATAAACACTTTCCTAAGATTTTTCTCGAAACAGTATTTGAACCTGCCCATCTTCTTGGCACCTGCAGTATCTTTAATTCTGTCTTCTGATCATTTAATTGAATGGGGCTTCTGCCTACTTGGGGAATGTACAAGTTATCCATGTTGCTACTGCTTTATTTTAAAGTTACGTACAACATTGGAAGAAATCTGCTGATTCTTCTTAGTTGTATACATTTGTATACAAAAGTCATGGTACAGTAATTCAGAATTACAGTATGTATTCAAATATCTGTTTTGTGCTACATGATTTTTGATTATTTAAAAGCCACTGAAAAATCTCACTTGAGTAAGCTTGCCAGTTTAATGTTTATAGTGAGTTTATAGCTGTTACTAATGCCAAATATTGTCAGAGTAAACTGTGGGTTTGATTAAATATTTCTATAATGGTATTATCGAGGCCTCAAGCATCTGAAATATGGTAAACAAATGTGCAAAAGTACCAGTAAAGAGAAAAGTAAAACTGTGAGGCCTGAAATGGATGTGCCAGGGTGTGGGTGTTTGTTGTTCAATCTTCATTAATAAAACACTTCATGAGCGTAGCAACAAAATGTGAGTCACTGGAATGAATGCAAGAAACTAGGATTTGAGAGACTGAAATCTGATCCATAAACACCCTAATAGCAGCAATGAATTGTGAAGTTCTTTTCCAGTATCTCTGAGACAGCTTAAAATACCAAGTTTGAATCTAATATTGCTGGAAAACTCACTGCCTACAATTAGCCAGAGAATCTAAAATAAAAATTAATACTTAAAAAACCAACCAGTAAAACAACGATAAACAACGGATTTTCAAAAAAAGGTGTTGTACACCAGTGAAATAAGACTGAATACCAGAAGCAGAATTACTGACAGAGAGAAGTAATGTGTCTTGATAAGACAGGCTTACGTTGAGTCCAGCCTGCAAAGTGAGCAGTGTTTTAGGTCTGAATTGGTGAGATGAAAGTTTTGAGATAAGAAGCATTGGTGTAGAAGAGAAATACTTGGGGGTGGGGGGGATGACAACCTATTGCCTCACAATTAAAGATCTTCTCTGTTACCTCCAGTGATGCAAATATCTGTGGTGTTGAAAATCTGTTCTAATATTCATAATGCCTGTTTGCTCATTAAATGAATTAATTCATACAGAATTCTGGGATAAATAATAAATATTGAATTGAACCCCTGTTAGCATCATATACTGGCTAATCTTACCCCTTGGATCATTGGTTGAGTGCAGGTGTAAAGTTAATTAGAGTTAACTACAGTCAAATTATCTTTTTAAGGTTGTAAAACAAGTTCTTCCTCTTTCAGTCAAATCATATTGTTTTCATTTTTAAATTTTTTTCATACAGAAAGCAGAATGGAGATTTTTAAATTAAAGAAGTCTTTTTATTTACCAATAAAATTATAATAGTTATTTACCCTAAGTGGGGGGGAAGAGTCAATGCTTCTTCAAGACAGTCTTGAAAGGTACGACCAAAAAAGCAGACGTTTTCAATTTTCAATAACTATTCCCTGTTTTCTGGCTAAAAAAGTTCTGCTGTTTCAAATCAAACTCCCCGAAGAAATGCACTCTTTAGACCATTGTATTTAAAGGCAGAAGGTCAGATGACCTGTTTGCCATCTGTATCTTTTGGAGTATGGGGTTTTTTATTCAATTGAATTTTTATATGTATAAAATAAAATTATGGACAGAAAAGAACACGCCAGTTAATGATATGATGAGATTGTTTTTCCTTTCCAAGGTATGTCTATTTTTGCTTTTCCTCTTGTTAGAGCAGCTAACAAACAGCATCCTGATCCCCATTCTCAGCACAGGCTGTTAAACAGCTGCAGAACTGCGATGGGGTTGGGGGGGTTGCAGCTTGGCATGATATTTTAACTTTGAGAGGTTGCTCTGTGAATCTTCACCCAGTGACAAATGACACAAGTATTCACAATATGATAACGTAGCATGTAAATCACAGAATTTCTGTAGGCACAGAAAATTTCTATTGATGCCTCTCTAGCTTCTCTTGAAGAGAACTGCTTTAAATGCTCTCTGCAGAGCTACAGGACTTCTGTATGTTACAGTCCAAGGTCAAGGACGGAAGCTCAGTCCAGCAGTATTGATGATATCTTACTAGAGAGGGTGAAATTTCACTGTATGTCTACCTTAAGTGTGTCTTAATCGTTGGGAGTAAATATTTAAATATATTATGAAGAGTAGAAACCACAGTTTTGTTCACCTACCTGTGTGTTTGTGTGTGAAATCACCCTTTTGTGTGCAATTTCAGTGAATAACCCCAACAGCAGAAGTTAATTTATATGAAGTATTCATCAAAGATGCATTTGTAGCCTTTGGGTGTTATGTTCCTAATACCTTAAAAATATTTTAAGGTTGTTGTGTGCTTGCTATTAATGTTGATTTTAGGAGTCTTTTTATCTGTTTTCCTGAGTCCTAAATATATCTTTGTGAATTCCTTTGGCCTTGAACTGACACAGCTCTTTTTCTCAGTTGAGAGTACATTTATTCAGTTGAAAGAACTGGGACAGAACCGTTGTCACATATGTCTCTCCTATATTCTGTGACTAAAAACGTATGTGGATGCCAGGCATGCTTGGATATCTGAAATGCTAGGATGTAGCCAGTGGCCTTTTAATGCCGTATACAAATAAGGCAGCCTTTATATGCCACAGGGAAAAGATCATAACAGAAAAATGAACTCGTTGCAGCTATGCAACTGTGCTCTTGTGCAAGTGCAGCCAATGTTTTTTTGTTTTGTGAAAATATTGCACTAATTGTTGTGGACCTTCTCAAAGTTTTGATCCAGTTTTGATCCAAGCTATTTGAGGAACTGTTATGGCTCACACTGAAGTGATTCGTAATAGCAAAAAGTAGCTGTGATTGGTGAGTTTTGTGGTATTTGTGGTAATCTGTAATAAAGTAGAGAAATTTAGAGGATAAAGTCTTCGCGTCCTTGTGCTTTACAGAATCCTACAAACCCATAGTTCTGATTTCTGTACACCCACAGACTGGCTGTAACTCTTTAGATTGGGACAGTAGATTACACAAAGCAGAAATGTTTTTCATGTTGAAACCATTAAATAACTGTCTAGTCTCAGATGTGTTTACATCTCAGTATTCTGTCCACTCAAGCCACTGATGCACAGGAAAACTTAATTTTTTTAATCTTCACTGATGTTCATATACAGGAATATATTTTTGTATCAATGAAAAGGTCTGTTATTACAACATTTTATCTCTCTAAAGACTTAAGTGCCTAAGATACATCCAGCTTGCTTTAGGTTTATGGTCTTTTCTAAGTGTGCTTGTGATTTTTTTTTATTTTTTTTTCTACTCCAGGATCTGCCTTTTTGAACATTTCTCCTTTCCTTGAAGGAAAGTGTTAGGAAGTGCTTTTTGAATAAAGCTAAAGAGATGAGTTTAGTTCATTGTGCAATGGCAGTTTCCATGCTTGTATTTTTTCCCCTTTAACAGTAAGTTGGAAGTCGTATTTTTTTTTTCATAATAAAAGCTATAAGGGCCCCTGAGCCCAAACTAACAAGAAAATCTGATGAGGGAACACTCTTACACAGCTGGTTTTAATATGAGAGTCCCAGGGTTCTGGATTTACCCATGTAATATGTTAATGCACAGGTATTTGCTCTTCTAGCAGGAGCTCTAGAACTGCAGCCGTCGGAGCGGTTGTGCTTGCTAGTCAGAATTAAGGTATCAGTATTTTCTGCAAATCCTTATATTATCTGTGCATTATTAGCAGTTTCTGAGCTAGTGTGCAACTAACGTCACAGTGAATCTGATTTCTACATGACGTTTTGACTAACCCATCACACTATGGAGCAGATGGTATGCTGCTCTGCCATACGCAAGTCCAACAGATAGCACTTGCCGACATTATCACAGGTCACTCTGAAAAGTTGTCCAGAGTGGGAGAAGAGAGTGCAATTAATTGATTGCCTTTGTTTAGGAAGCTGGCCAATAAAGAATGAGGTGACATATCCTGTTACCACCTTTGTATATATTGTAAGACAAAACCCACTGCACAAGAATGCCAAGCAGTCGTTGGTAGGAGCTCTCTATCTAAAGATAACTGGAAGTCTACACAGCACATGTTCCTCAATGAATAGAATAAGTGGAAAGCAGGTAAAATTTGATTAGCAAAGCAAATGGCACAATTCAGGTTTTTGAAAAGGGAAAAAATGTCAGAGCTTGTAAAATGCCTGCAAAGGTAGTTGAATTCCCATGTTTCCTTTTCAAATGTGACAGAGAAGGTTGTGTCATAAATACAAGGTTATCGAAGACTCTGTTGGTCTTGGTGCTACAGCTTTAAAAGTCTTATCTGCATGTGCAACCAAACATAACCAAAGCAAAAGCAAGAAAATTTTTAACTGTTTGCAAAGGCCTAGATCTTATATGCACTGTCAAAACAAGGAATTTTCTATTCTACCTTCCTCCCATTGTGAATAATATAACTGAAAGTGACTAGTATAAATGCAGTATAATTACAGAGGTCCTGTTCTCACGTATTGGTGCTCTTTCGTCTGATTCTCTCTGCCTGTGATTTTTGTTTTTAATACAGAATTACCTGAGAACTGACTTTTTTTTTTTCAATTACTGAATTATCTGAAGAACTGTACTTTTAAAAGGAAGTGGGTTACCTGAAGTTCAAGTTCTGTGTGTGAAAACATAGTATTTTAATGTTGTTTCCCACTTCAGTTGTACCAGAGGATCTCCGCTATCGTGCAATCTTTGCGGACAAAACCTTTTAAGCTTCCTTTACTTTTCCAGGATTGGACAGGGAAGCTTGGGTTTCTCAAAGCAAAATGTTTCCCTATTCTCTGCTGTTAGAGTATTGTTTTGTCTATTCAACCCCCGTGTTAGGCCATTCATTGTAGTCTTGCAAAACATACTCTCTAGAATGAGCAACTCTTGAAACCCCCGGTAATTACACTAAAATCCTGGAATTTTACCTTGATTTCTTATAGCATGACTTGATTTTACTAGTTCCTGATTAACTGTATTAGCAGGTTGGCATAATTTCTACAGGCAAGTTTGCTGTCCCACTGCTGATGAATGAAGCTGCTATTCCTTTAGTTAACATGTTCTCCCCAGGGACTATTATGGTGTCAACAACATTTTGAAAAATTGCTGCAGAACTAATAAGGACAGGGAAGTATGCTCATGCCCATTTCATTCATCTACTTTTCTTTTGTCCCTTTTTAATTTATTCTGTAGTCCTTTCAGTCTTGTCCAGGCTACTTAAAGAAGAAAAGCACTAGCAGATTTCTTTTCAGTGGTATTTCTCTTGCCTTGTTTTGCTTAGGAATACCAGTTCAAGGTAGGATTAATTGTAATGGAGGATTGAAGATATTTGTCTCTTGATTTGTAAGAACTTGTACCTGATAATTTATACAGCATTTATTTCTGTATGTTGGGTAGCCTCTTAATGGTAGGTGCTATCAGTACAGGCAATCACACTGTTACGATTAAGAAATCGCATAAATGTAACAAGGAAGAAGGAGTGTATTTCTTCTTTTTGTCCAAACAAAACATTGCTAATGCAAGAACTTTTTTGAATGTCATGGTGCTCCTTCACAATACAGAAAGGCTGCGCATGGGTCATACTCATCTTTTTAAAGAGCTTTTTAGGACACTTAAATATTCTGTATTTATACAGAACTTTGAAGGTTTAGGATTGATTCCAAAAGTCACAAGCATTACTGCTCCATGTTGTGCATATAGTTAACCTTCAGCTGAGACCCTCTTTCCTCTCAAAGACCTTCCATTTCAAAAGCCTCTGGAGCTTGTGTTTTGCATGTACCCTGTGATCCTAGAAAAGTAGCTTGCCCCTTTTTTTATGAACTGTGGGTCCTGTTTATCACATTTCTGTTCCAATAAATCAAGAGAGATACTGTGATAAGAGTTTGCCCTCCTCAGGCTCAAGTCCCTGCTGTTTCAAACTGGTGGTGTGTGTTGACTCATTGAAATTACTCTGTAACAAGATGGCATTGATAATACCAGGAAAGCACTCTGTGGACATACAAAGCACAAACACTGAAATACACTAAATGATGGCTGAACGAGTCTTAGAGCAGAATACTAAAGAGCGATTCAAAATTTAGAACTGTGGTATGTAAGGAGTTTGGGGAATTCTTGTTTGGTGGTGTTTTCTATCTGAAGTACTTGAAATCATACCATTGAAATCAAAAGATTAAGGTTGATTCATTTTAAAAGGGGATAAGAGCAATACTGTAGAATAGCAAGCGTTTAGAATGTGATATTGAAATAAAAACCTTGACACAAACATCTATCGGCAGCTTCTGAGATTGGAGTCTTGTCTGTGTGAATGGGTCCGCAGCATTACAGGCACGCACCCTTCAGTGGTTGGAAGTGGACAGGCAGATGAATGTAGACTTTAGAATTGGTAATTGTATATAGAGTAGACTACTAAGGTCAGTCTTATTATTTTTGCTTTCATAAAGTAACATTTTCATAGCAAGAATTTTTCTAATCTTTTCTAAGCGTTTGCTTTATTATAAACATATCTGTGAAGCTGGGATATGACAATTACAACTTGGAACACTGTATTCTTCCAGCACCATGTAATTCTTCATGCTTATGTATTATCTTAGACAACTCTTCTAACAGTACAGTTGCTTTCAGAACTTATGTACTTCAAAAATTGTATTTCACACCGAAATGTGTAAGCCTTCCTCTTCAATAGGTATTGTGGTATTAGGATTGTTTAGGAGTTTTAAGAAAATTTGATCTATCTGTTTCATAAAGTACATCTTGTAGAATATTTATAGTTTATCTGGACATGTAACCTTGTCCTGAGAGCTGCTGGTGCCTTAATCATTTCAGGGCTTCTAAAACTATGGTCCATAAACTACTGGTGGACTGTGAAGTCCCAGGTGTCTGTCTGGGCTGCTTTGCAGATCGTACCAGCTACACTGCTCAGATGGGCAGCTCGAAAGGGTTCTCCCCAGCCACGCTACAGCGTGGAGCTGTTTCACCAGCCTTGTCATGCAACATGCTTGAAAGGCTTTTTGGGTAGGAATGGTGGCCCATAAAAGGGGGGGGAGTTAATCTTTTGCTCAACCTCTGATGCAGTACAGCCCTATAACCAGCTGAGATTATTTACCCTAGGCTTAAAATAATACAAAATGCACAAGTACTCTGCATTAGGCTTTGCCTTGTTGTTTCCTCTGTAATTCCAAGCTTTCAAAGGACTTTTGAGCTGTGCGGGTATCTGTTCCAATAGGTATCTGCCCATTTGGACTGTTCTCAGTCTTTCCTACAGAAAATGTTCTACAATAATTTTTTTGGAAAGTTAAGTACAGTATTATGATATGTTGATCCCAGAAGGATTTTTTACTAGTTCCCTCAGTCCTGTATAGTTGAATAAAGCTACCACTGTCTGGTTGTCGCTTAGGCATTGTGGTGTGCCTAGTTCTGGTGGTGATGTACAGCTGTCTTGCCCACACGGAAGTAGAGGTTAGAAGAAAATCTTAGGCATCTTAATCAACATGTAGCTTTGAGAATGTCAGGGCTATGTGAATATTTCTGACTTTCACTCCCTGTCTTTGGCGAGACTTGATTTATATGTAGTACTGTACAAAATCCGCATATCTGAGTCCTCATTCTGGGTACACTTGTGCCATTGGTTTATTTGGAAACAGAAGTAAGATGTTGTAATTTTTATCATATTGTTTAAATCCCAAACACTTTAGTTTCTAGAAGTTATCTCCTTTAGCATTAAAATCTGCAGGTAGCTATTCTCCTGTTCATTAGCATTCCTCTGAGACACAGGAGCCTCAAACCTGAGTCAAGACACATTTTTGTTAGATGGTGAACAAATCCAGAATGAAGGTGTAGTTTCTGCAGTATGTGATTTACAGCATAATTTCCTCCATATTCTCTGTCATTCAGATATTGAACACTGCCTTTCATAGAGAACGGTGTCTGGAAACTTAGCTGAAAACGAACATTAACTTAAGAAGACCCGTTTTAGTTGTACTCTTGTGTACTCTCGTATACTGCCTATCACTGGGAATAGCACAATGGAAAATGAAAATCTCAAGTGGTACTATGGTGGCCAGAGTTCCAGCGCTGCAAGTCTAGTTGGCTGCTCTGTGGCTAATCTGAAAGACAAAACAATGATCACAGGCTTATTTTAGTTTGGGGTTTTTATTAATAAACGAATAAAAATAAATGCAGATCTTAATGTTTTCTTTTAAAAATGCTAACAAGTACTGTCATACCACTGACCTTAATGTAGTTTCTTACATTTTTACCTTTTCAAGACATCTTACTATTTCCCAATGTCAAATGCAACCTTTGTCACAAAATATGCAAACTGTTTTGTACATAGAGGACCTTGTAAGGCTGGTAATTTTCATGATGCAAATTTCAGAGCAAAATGAACCCATTAACTGAATTAGCAATTCAAAAAGGCAAAAGTTCATGGTAAGGAAACAATCAAAGCTTTTCAAAAGGTACAATTTTGTATTATTGTAGTCCAAGTATGTGCATAGTTTGTTTTCTTTGGTTTCTTTTTTTTTTCTTTAGAATAAATTCACATATGACAAGAATGCTATTTATCTAAAGTAAATTAGTATTTTAGAAGAGGAAGTAGTTCTTAGGACACTGGGATTTTTTGCTTTTTAGAAAGCTGTGATTTCTAATCCATTGCAATATTAAAATATGCAGCTACAGAGTGGGGGGGGGGGGGGGGAAGAGTTTGCTTGAATAAGAGCATATATAATTACAGAGGGCTTTTTTAGTATGAGGAGGAAACGTGCAGGGGAAAGAGAATACCAGCCTGCAGAAATGAAACTGTTTTCAGAGAGGACAATTATGCCTTTAATTGACATCCATTGACAGCCTTATTATAATGTGAGGCCATGACAAGGTTCTTTAACCAGCGCACCTTTAGCTTTTGTCTTCAGTCATCACTGAAGTCTAATTCTGAAAACATGTTCTTCCTACACAAAGGCTCCATTCTTTGAAGATACTTCAACACATTGAAAAGATTGTTGAATTTTTTGGAAAACATGATGAATTAATTATGTTGTGTAGGATGTGATGTTACTTGTGATGGGATGTTACTGCTGTGATGTTACTACCACTTATGTCTCTGTTCAGAGCGGTTTCATTGTTAATCTATGCTTTTTCTGTGTTTTATCAGTCACTTTCCCACTGTAACTTCACCTTGCAAGCACTTCAGGGTGATGAAGCTGTCTTAGTCTGGGGACTTGGCACAATTGGGTTTTGATTCCCAACTGAAATAAGACACTAAAAGAATCAGAATATACAGATGCTATTTTAAGGATTGTTCTACACTTGCTTATTCATTCATTTCTTCACTTGCTGAGTTCCATAGGTGATGAGTTATGAATATTTCCAAGGAATGGATATCCTATAGTCTCTCTGGGCCTTTCTTACAGTGTTTGACCGGTTTCTTTCTATCTAGTCAGAAGCTCCCGTATTCCAGGCTGTGTTTGTAGCTTCTTGTCTTGTCACTGTGCCCCTGTGAGAAGAGCCTGTCTCTCTCTTCCCTGTACGCTGCTGTTAGGCAGCTGAAGGGCACCCTATCTCCTGTTAGCCACCTTTTCTCAAGGCTGAACAAACCCAGTTCTCTCAGTCTCTCCTGAGTCCTCAGCGCTGCAGTCCCTGACCATCTGCGTGGCCTCTGCTGGTCTTCCTCTGCTATGTCAATGTCTGTCTTGTACTGGGAACCCCCAAACTGGACACAGGTGTGGTTTCACAAGTGCTGAACATAGGGGACGGATCACTCCTCTCAACCTGCAGGCCAGGGTCTTGCTAATACAGCTTAGAGTGCCCTTCTTCTAACAATCGTGAAAACACTGAAGTTTACTTTTATTTGCAAGTCTGAAGCAGCTGGGCTTCTTACGCACACCCAATAGTTCCCTGAGTCATATGATGTTCCGCTTTTTTATGTTTCTTCATTGAGGCAGTTTCTAGTCCTAACAGTTGTTGAGAAGCACTTGACGGGTGGAGACGAGCTCAGGAAGCAGAGGTCAACTAAAGGCAATCTTTAATCTTACACATATTACTTTTAAACTAGTTGTAACCCCAATGGGAACGTTTGAGACATGGTGCTGGAGATCATTTCCAGGCTTTGGATGTATTCTCTCATGTGAGATCTGAGGTTTGTGCCTGACTATCAGATGGTGACAAGCCACAGTGTAAGTACTTCTTGGTGTTGTGAGTGGGTGCTCTTCCTTGTGCTGACATTAAGTAACCTTCATGTTCAGAAATGTCTTTCACCACAACAACTCAGCTCCCCCTGACTGTGGATTTTAAGTAGCACTACCTGTTAAAACCTGCATTTTTCTTTTCTCAGTGTTGCCCTTATTTATAGGTTGGGATGTTCAAATAAGCTAAAGTAGAAAGGTAAATAATAAAAAGTAACCAGTCCTCTGAGCCCCAAGGGCTTTTCCAGTATCTCATCAACCCAAAAAAGAAGTGATTATTTCTGGAAAGTGTATCTGTGCACACGTGTGTATGTATGTAAACTAGTTTCGTATTATTATCTTGTGCATGGGGAATTGGATGTGGGTTAGTGTCATGGTTTAACCTCAGCTGGTAACTAAAACCATGCAGCTGCTCACTCATCCCTCCCGTTCCTCCTGCCCCAAGAAGGGGGTGAGAAGGGGGCTGGGGGGAAAGGGAGAAAAAAAGCCTGGTGAGTTTAAGTCCAGTTTAATAAAAACAAAACCAGAAAATAATAATAATGACATGGGTCACTGTCCTGTGAATTGGCAGTGTCCTGAGCAGTGATCGTGGATTACTTCTCCCCTGGCGAACACCTGTTTATATACTGAGCGTGACATCTATGGTATGGAATATGGAATATTTCTTGGCCATTCCATCGTTCTGTCTATGCTCCTATGGGAAGCTGAAAATATCGTTGAATACTTTTGCTTTGCAACAACTAAACCCACTAGGTATTATTGACATTCGTTTCACAGCAATCACCAGAAAGAAAATTAACTCTTTCCCAGCTGAAAGCAGGACAGTTAGGATATGAAAGCCAATTCTGTGTTCTTTCAAATATTGTTCTAGTGGCAAAGAAAACATTTCAGCAGTGTGTTACTATGGGCTTTAGGCCCTGTTGTATATCTCTTACAGTAAAAGAACAAAGCTAATGAAGGGAAGTCATCCTTAGGCAGAGATGGAAAAAACTGATTTGATGTGATGCAATCATGATATTCTGCATTTGGTTCTTTTTGATGAAGTTGTGTTAAATGAATACTTACTAGCTCAGAAAAATGCGTTGATACCACTAGCAACATATAAAGGTGTTCTGTTTTTAACAAAATCCTAGTTTATATTATCAATTTTGGTAATGCTAAGTTGCCATAGGAAATACAGAAATATTCCAAGCTGGTTCAGTTCTGAATAAATAATGCCAAAACTTTAGTTACAAATGTGGGAGATACGAGCTACTTCACATATTTTATTTTTTTCATTGCACTATGTGTAGTTTATCACTATTATTTACATACATAGCATCTAAGTAGTGCCAGAGGTTATAGCACTATTGTGGATGTTAAAGTGCAGTGTATCAAAACAATAAAAGAAAAAGTCTGAATGGCAGAACTCAGTTGATTACGTTATTTGCAAACTCATGCCAAGAAATGCTTGTAGCTGCTAAACAGGAAACATTAGAACCATTTCTCTGTTCTCTCCCTGTCAAGAAGCAGCTTGACAAAACCAAAAAAGTATCCGGAAACAAAATACAGTATTCCTGGAGTCTAAAGATTGCTGAAGAGATACATTTCTCTTACTTGCTTTTTATAGGAATTTTCTCTCCAATACTGATTTGATGGACTGTAGCCCAGATGACCCCTGCTATCTTATAACCACCCAGAAACTCTCAAGACACCATTTTCATTACAACCAGCAGAACACTTGGCTGTGCTTCTTAAACCACAGTGAATATTTTTTACAATCCTGTCTTTTGTCTCTGGTTCCTTATTTAAAACTCAAAACTAGAGGCTTTCCTTCTCCTGGGGCAGAGATGTAGTATGGTAGACCTGAGCTGCTTGCTTTATAGAGAGAGGCGGCTCGAAGCAGATACTTCATCATCCTGACACCCCAGTGTTCACTGGTCCCACATAGAAGAGAGCTGAAAGGGAGTAGAATTAAGCCACTATTTTGCAAGTGCAGAGTTGAAAAAATAAGCAGCTTCCCACAATTAAATGCAGAGTAATTAATTATAATAGGGAGAAATCAATTCACTTTTGAGTTTCAGGAATGATTTTTAAGTGTGAAAAAGGATGTTAATCACCACAGTAATGATATTAGGAAAACCTTATTTAGTGCTGCTAGCTGCTTGGATAAACAATAATGCACAATGTTTATCTCTCGATCCATCATTCAGTTGTATTCATTGTCTCTTTCTCTTTTTCCACAGTGTGATATTTTTGTGTTTCAGAACAAAGGTTTTCACTCCTTTCAGTTTGAACATTTAAAGTGTGCCAAATGCAAATTCAACCCCTAACGTCAGGCAGCCCACTAAATATCTGACTTCTTTCAGAGTTGAGTGGTACTGTACTGTTTTCTAAAAAGCCTTTAAAAATACACTTTAATTTCAGAAGAAATAAGATAGCTAAGATTTTCATACTAGTCAGTTTTAAACATAAACATTTCATTCTGTTATGCTCTTGGTGTACTTGCCTAGCATTCTCTGTACTTAATTGCGCTCTAGGTGTGTTAATACTTTTGTTCTCTTAACTTTCTCATAGAGAAAAAAGTAAGATAAGTCTTTGTTTCTTTTCCTGCAGCATGTGATTTATAAAAGCCAAAGGATTTGACAATAGCTGTCTTCCCAAAATTCTAATTTTTCAACTTTCTGAACTTCAGCATTCTGAAGATCAGCAAATATTCATCTCTCAAGTCTCACTAGTCTGCCTATCTCTTCTAAGTCCATGTGTAGAATATAAATTCACAACAAAATCCAAGACCTTGGATTTAATTTAGAGGCACTATAGTGGGGGAATCTAAATACTTTCAGTGCTGCTTTTTTTCAGGTGGTGGACTGTGTATACTGTGAATTCATTCTCCTTCTTAAGTGGCATTTATTATGTAGTGGCTGGATTTAGTGATCAATAAATTTCTTCTTTGTTCTTAATGTCAACTGAGAGTATTCCTATCAAAGAGACCTAAAGTCTTTCCATACATTAGGACACATCAGAGGGAAAATTTTTGAGCTAAGGATGTTTATGGAAAGACAAAATAGGTACAAGTAACCTTTACCAAGAAGCTAAAGCAGATGGCAAAACAAAACAAAAAACTAAGCAACCCCCTCAACCCAACCAACAAAACACCCAGAAAATTGGAAAATATTAAACCAGCAATAGTTGTCTGCTAAAACTGATAAATATGTAATCATGAATCCAAGTTCAGTTTTGATTTCTAGGGTAGGACTAATACAGTTGTATGGCAAAATACTATTTCCAACTCTCTGGAAATAAGCCGTCATCAAATTAGCAACCCTTTACCCAGCAAATGCAGTAACTGCTAACTTTTCTTAAGAGTGTATTGTCCAGTCGTAAACTTGCCATCAACATATGTATCAGCCTTGGTTTCCTTTAAAAGTCGTTTTTTTGCTCTTTATTTAAAATTCCAAGCAGGGGGACTGTTAGCAAGACAGATCTCTAGCAAAGTATATAAAATAATGTGCAATGTAAGAAAACAATTAATTGCCATTTCTTTTTAAAATGATCAGCACTCTCAAGACATTAATTTGGCAAATACCTAACGCCTGAATAATATTTCTCCCAGCACTTTAAAAGCCCAGGAAACACAATAGCAAGATCTGGACCAATAAAATAGTTAACTCAGTGTTTTAGTATTTGAATAGTAACAGAGCTAAAGTAGGACTAAAATTCTAGGACTGAAATTCATTTCAGAGTATGTATGTCCCATTCCCCTTTATAGACTCATGTAGACGCTAATCAATCATGTTATTTTGTAGGCCCTCAGAAAGTTTAAAGGTTATTTAGTTGGTGGAAGTGCTCAGGGTGATTACTTCTAGTTTGCTTATTCTGCACTTTTTTTTATAAAACAATAACATTTTATGCACAGTAAGCTCTATTACTCCTCATTTGTTTGTAATGCTTCACTTCACATGCAGGTGCCAGGTACCTGGGTTATTATTCATTTTTGAAAAATGCTTAGCACTGTTCCTTCCATTAGCTTCTGCAACAAATAGACTCTGATTAATCATACTCAGTCATTGTACCTTCCAGAACTGAAGCTGCAAGTGGAACGGGCCACAATAATTGAACAATGACCATAATGCTAATGCTGCTCATGTTGTTTGTGCAGTCTGAGCAAGACTCTTGTGGTTAGGAGTGTGGGGAGACGGGGGGCACTGTCTTTTGGGTATTATGGACATATTTTTCCTTAGGAGAACTGGGTATATTTAATGTCTTATTTTTATGTGGGTGTCACGATTAAAATGACCAAAATTTTTTATAGAATGACTTATGAGTGTTATCTATGATTTAGAGCATATTTATTAAATCAAGAAATGTGTTTTATATATATTAACTTATCAAACATAATATACTTTATTAGATCATATATTAACAGTTTTCAGATCATGTAATTCACCATGTAGATGTTTCCTCTTTAAGTATATGAAAATAAGCAGTGATGGTTAGTGATAACAATCACTAAACTGAGATTCTAACTATTAATTTACATCTCTCTGTGTCTTGACCACCTTAGATAAATATGTGTTTACCTCTCTACAGATCAAGACAAGAAGTCAGACATGGGTGGGCAGGAAATTTTTTGAGTGCTTGAAGGAGAAGAACTAGAAACTTTTAGATTGAGGCACAGCTGGAGATTGTCTCTGAGTAAAATGCTCACGTGGGAATACGGAAGGTAAATAGCTGGACTGCTTAGGGAGGAGCATATATCACAAAGGGCTGCGTGTAAAGACTCACAGGCACAGGAGCCTCGGGACCAGATTTCAGTGAGGAGTTCTCTTCCTTGCGTTATGAGTTTGAAGCAGAAGACCACATAGCTCTCATGGAGACAAACTAAGCATGAAAGGTAGATGAGTTGGAAACTGAGAGACTGTAGGATAATTTAAATAGGGAAAAAGACCTTTTAAGTTGCTCAGCTTTTGAGTTTGAGTGTCTTTAGTTGTTGTCATTTGAGAAGGTTGTAGCTATAGGGGCCTTATGCCCAGAGATAGGGACCGAAATGCAGGAGCATAATTCTTTTCCTAATCACAGGTGAAACTGGCCACCTCTGTTTTTTCCAGAAGTTCCTCAGGAGATATTAAGGAGACGCTCCCTTGTGCTGCTGTCATGGGTAACAAAATAGTTTGCAAGTGTCAGCACCAATTTTTAACAGCTGTTTCTCTGAGAGTTCTCACTAGTTCATTTGCTTGTGAAGGGGAAGAAACAAATGCTGAGAAATTGCCTTCTTTAGGATAATACAATAAGAGACAAGAGAGTAAGAGCCCTTGGACATTGAGGATCATCTTCTTGGCAGAAAAGGAAATGCCTTGGATTCCAGTAAAATAGAGATGAGCACCAATGTCCACTGAACTACTCACAGAGGCTCTGTTCTGAATTTGCTGGATCACTTAAAAGTTTATTCCTTCATTGCTGGGTTAGCTGTCGCTGTGGGTCTGCAAACTGACCTAGGCAATCTCTGTTCTTTATCGCCTATGTAGCAGTGAGGGGATCTTACTCTGAGATCATTCTCCTTTAATCATCCCATTCTGTGAGTTGAATCTGAGTCATGTTTCATGGTCAGCTCAAAGAGTAAAACAGGTGAAAAATTAACTCTTGCAAGAAAAAGGAGCTCGCATATTTGCTTTGAAAAGTAGGGTGGTGTCATGGATTAGGGACTGGCCTGAGATGCAATACAATTTCTGATTCTTTCTCAGACTTCCTGTGGGATACTGAGAAAGTTACATGACCTCTCAGGCCGTGTGCTCACTGTGGTGATCTGGGAAGAGCTATACATTTCTCAGCAGAACAGCACCTGGGAGTATCTTCTGTAAAGATTTTCTTGCAGACTCTCAACCAAAGGGATAAATCCAATGCTACCAACCTGCATCAGGCTGTCTAATTTGAACCTAAAAACTGGGAACTGAGCGTGTGTCATGAGAATAAATCAATACTTGTGATAGCTGTAGACACTCCAGTGCTGGGGTCAAGGCCAGGACCTGGGCAAGTTATGAATATTAGACAACAGCATTCATTTATTTAGTGAGGCAGCTGTTGCTGGGGGGAGCACTTTTGAGGCTGTTTTAAGCATTCTTGAGGAAAAGGCTTGCAGGTGCTGTTTGTGCCTGTACTGTATGGCCTCCTAATGCAAAGGCACCTGTTGTTAAATCTTTAGTGCTGAATTCATTAGACCTCATTAGGAGGGTGAAAAGCTTTGGAGAAAATCAGGCTTAATTATCTCCATATTTTCAAATGCTGAGAAAGGTAATGCTTTAAACCTATTCCTTTATTAAAGCTATTATTGTAATGATACAACGCTTGTTGATATTGTAGTGTCTTACGCTAGCATAGAAGTTCAAGGAGTGATGATAGTTTCAAATGGAGCAAGATCAGAACCTCAGCACAACATCTCATTGCACAATAGAATATTGCAGACTTCATATTCACCTCTTGTCTCTTGTTTAATTTCCATTATGCTACTTTCCCTAACACCTCAAAGCAAAAGTCTTTACTCTCAGTGTGGTGTAGATCATTATTGTGACCAGGCACACAATTTAAAGAAGTCTTGCAGGATGCGTGGGCTCTGTAGTGGGTGTCCACGGTGAAGTTTTGGCAGCAGGGGAGCTGAGGGGAGGCCAGGCTGCCCCATGCCAGACAGATGGTTCCAGTCAGTTCCTTATTTAAGAAAGGGTAAAACCCTGCCCAAGCAGTGTGGAGCGAGGGGAAAAAACATGTGAGAACCAGTCCTGCGAATACCCGGGTGAGAACAGAAGGGGCAGGAGGGGCTGCAGGTGCTGGAGCAGAGATTCCCCTGATGCATGGGGAAAGCATGATGAAGCAGGTATTCACGTGGGAGTCCATGGAGGACCTCATGCCAGAGCAGGTGGATATCACCTGTAGAAAACCGCAGCCCCTGGAAAGCCCATGATGGCACAGGTTCTCCTGACAGGAGTGGCTCCCTGTGGAGAGGAGCCCATGCAGGAGCAGGTTAACCCTGAAGGACTGCAGCCTGGGGAAGGACCCTCACTGCAGCAGGGAAAAGTGGGAGGAAGGAGGAGTGGTAGAGAGGAGCTGTTATGGGCTGAGTACAACCCTCCATTCTCCTTATAGGTTCTCCCTCTTTGCTGTAGGGTTGAGTTCTATATCCCTTTGTAATATGTTATTACACATTGTCTATTTCAAAAGTAGCTGTTTGGATTATTCTGTCCTTTCTAACGAAAATAAAAATGCAGATGAAATCTTCACCTGCAAGAAATAATCCTTGGATAAACCGATGTGGAGGGAGCAACAAAATCTCATGTAGCCTCTTGTACTTCCAAAGTCTGGATTCGTACAGTCACCTCTAGCTGTCTCATCTGTGGGTAGATACTAATTGAGATTTTTATGAAAACATCTGGCAGGAAGTGACATCTGTACCAGCAGCTGGCAGTCAGGAGGGAAAAAGAAAGTAATAGAAGAGGCTGAGAAAAGAGGAGGACGGGTGAGGTGATAAATTGTGAGTTATAATTATTTGCAATGTTTTCCTGAACTGGGCATGATCCTATTAATAAAATGAATAGAGTAACAACCATTTGTGATTATTTATTGGGCAATGCATGAGCAAGAGAGCGGAAATTTTGGTCTTTTAATTCTAAAGCAGTTCTACCATTTTATGGTGTATTTTTGTAATGTACTATGAAAGACATGGAGAAAAGCAGAGGGTAAAATTTTGAAACCTGGCTCCTGAGAGGGAAGAGAACTGCATTTAGATGGCCTGATATACGTTGTCCACTTTCAGTAGTGATGCCTCAAATGCCATTTAAAACTTGTTTTAATGTCTGTAGGTGAAAACTAAATACGGTGCTCTTTTGAAGCGCTGGATAACTGCAGTGCATCAGCTCAGGCAGTTGGCTGAAGCCTCTGTATAGTCTTTGTGGAATGGAACGTGTTGAAGTGAGTCACTTGCAACCAGATGATAGAGGCTGTGATCTGTACTTACTAATGGTTGTGGTCCTTCTTATTTCATTTGATGACGAACTTACTCAATTAGGGGAAGAATCTTAATTAGGGGTTTCCTATAGCTTTATTTTTTCCAAGAGGAAATTAGAAGCTATAGCTAATTTGTCTCCCAGTTTGTGGTACTGAATACTTGAATGCATTTCTTTCTGGCTCTCAAGGTAGTCAAGCCAGTGAATGCTTCAGGATTAACAGTCTCTTGTCATGAATAGAGACCCATGCTACCACTGCCCTTGTGATTAGCCAGGAAGAACCATAATTCCCATGGCAGCACAGATTTCAATTGTGTTGAACACAGAAAAAATGATCCCTATCAACACAATTGCTTCTCTCTAGGTTTTTTAGAAGTAGATACTTTCAAAGGGTTATATTAAATGGATAATTTTTAAAAGCCCAATTCTTCCCCGAAGTGCAGTTGTTATGAGAGTGGAGAGCATTTAACCATCATATCACACAATGGAGCTTTCTGAAGGAAACCCTGTTGAACATGATGACAGTTCAGACCTGACTATCAGCCTGCATTATCATAACTGACATTCGCATAAGAACATTGGATCTGAAATAAAAATGAAATAATGGCTCCTGTATCTAAGGTGTATTTGTCCTGAGGTGTACAGTAACATATACTAACACAATTTTGTAGTTATTGTTTAGGTTTTTACAAGTATTTTTTGTTTCATTAAATAATTTTCATAGTATTTTGATTTTTTTCTCCCCAACTCCCCCCCAGCATTCTGAAATGGAAAAAGTGGTTTAATACATGTTCTGCAAATGTGTGAAGTACAGTAGGTAAGAAATTGGGAGGATTTAGTCAAAGCTGAGCAAAGCTGCACCCTGAACATGACTTTGTGCAACAGATACTGGTTTTAACGCATACATCAGGTTCAACAACCTACCAAAAGTAACTTCCTTGCATTTCTAGAATGCTATTGTGTGTTAAAAGTACATGTTTCTCTGCATGCCATTTGTATTAGCATTTTAAATGTTGCCCTATATAAAAAAAAAAAAAAATATCTATATGATACATTTTTAGCTTACAAATGAGAGTGAGTTAGGGCCATGTTCATCATGCTTCATTGCTCTCTGCTGGTGATTTCTAAGGTTGTTTGCAGTGTCCCTGAGAAAAGGTGCTAGTTACTGTGCCATGATTACAGTTTTGGGAAGTCTTCTGTTAAAATGTCTATCTAGCAGCCAGATTAACTACAGATTTATATCCATTTACTGAGAAGATTTAGCCTCCTAAACCCTAATTTCTAATTGGAAATAAGCATGGTTTGATATTCGCATTCTTCCACGAAGCAAGGAAGTGTTAAGAGTAAGCTCAGATGTCCATGTCTCTTTACTGGAATCTTTTTGTGTTACCTGGTACTGCTGTCTTTTATGATTTAGGTCTGTGTCTAGGTCACCTCCTGCAGGTCCATATATTCTTTCTCACTTGATTGTTCCTCTTATTTCTCATGGATCCTTGAAAAAGTAGTATTCGTTTTTATGCTATTGTTTCTCTTCTATGATTCTTCTCCAATATCAGTTTATCTGGTGGAGATGCCTATTACGTTAAGTGAAAAACTTCTTGCCATCTCCATGTAATTGTATGTCTTCACCCTGGAGTTACAACAGGTTTACCTGTATTCCAGTCTAATTCAAGCAGTCTCATCATGGTAGGGATCTTGGTGGCCTGTGAATTTCCAACATCTCTTCTCTATACAACTAACACTGTAAAACTGAGAAACAATAGTTTTCTCTGAAAACTGTAACCTTCTCTTGTTCCTCTTACTTATTTTCATCTAACAGTGAAATGCTCTCCTGAAGAATTGTGTTCCCAGAATAGTTCCTCATTTTACTGAATCTCTTTTCTCTTGTAAAACATTTGTCTAGGTAACAATTTCAAATCCTTCCATGTTATATTCTTTCCATTAGTTTTGCAGCTTTTCCCCAGGCATCCAGGACACATTGTCATCCTATTACATCTGTTGGCTAAGGACATTTCCCAACCCATTGCTGGAAAGAGTGGGCATTCAACTATGGGTATTTTTCATATATACAGCTGCAGTCCATTTTATTAAAAGAAGACAAAAATCAAAAGGTAAAAAAAGCTTGTACTTCATATACCTTTGGGTAAATACATTAAAATTCCTGCTGGAATAAGTGAAGGGAATAACGTTAGAAAGAACCTTGGAGGCAAGGGGAAAAGACCAGAGAAAAGCAGAAAGAGCCAAAGGAGCAGATGCTGAAACAGTGATGGTTTGTTGTTAATGGTTTGGTTTGTTACTGGTATTATGCTTTAAATTCAAATTTTATTTTATTTTTTTTAACTTGGCATTTCACTGTCTTGAAGCCTTTCAGCCAATAAATCCTGGGGTACAGAGTCCAGTCTCTGTCTCACAACCAAATCAAAAAAGAAAGTTTTTGAATTATAAATATTTTCTACAGAACCCACTGAAAACACGTTCTTTTCCCTAGTGTCACGTCTGTCATTCTTGTTGTGATCTAGTCACCAAAGAGGTCTTAAGGGACAGTCTGTCTCTGCCATGTAGAAGTACATCTCCCACAGCACATCCAAAAGAATAAGGAAAGAGAGAGGCTGCTGTCAGCTGCACTGAGTTTTTCAGAGGAATTTGCAGAAAAGGGACTGTGGATGTGGCAATATCAAGAGAGAAGTATAAGGGTAAAACGTGTCATGAGGTGAAAGGGAAGAGACAAAGATCATTAGAACTGCCACATGCTTAAGCCTGTCAAAGTTTTACAGGAGGAATATTCGAGCAGTGCCAATGTTTCTAGGAATGTACTGCTACCAAAGCACAGAACTTGATGGGGTTCATAAAGAAATTTTTGTGACACTTTTCCTGATAAAGGCATTTCTCAAACCACACACCACAAAACACAGGGCTACCAGGGGACTATAGCCTCTTCCAAGTTCTGTGCAGACTTTGATGAAGATGACATTGCAGGGGGGGAAGGAAAAAAAAAAAAAGGGCCTCTGACATGCACAGGCTTTTGGTCTTTGAATGTTGGACTGACTGAATGACCTTGTGATAAAAGGAAAGTGTTCAAAACAAAATCTGTAGATGGCCACTCTGCTTGATATTTGCAAGGTTATGGAAAAAGCAGTTAACTAGGATTGAGTGTACATGGCACTTTTCTACTTCCTTATATGATTTAAAAGAGAAGCAAAAAGACATGTTTAGAAATTTTTGTAACACCTTTTTAACCAAAAAATAACAATTTGCAGAACTTGAAACCATAAACAAGAGAACTTGCTACAGTAACGCTCCCAACTTGGAACACTTTAAAGAAAAGTTTTAAGTTGTGAAAGCATCCACTCTATTTGATATATTTTCAAAATGGCACCCCCAAGTTGATTTAATTATTCTATTTTGAAATTTCAATTCAATTTAGAAACATGTTTTAAAAAAGTAAAAGTGAAATGTAAGTCAAAAGCATATAAAAACTATTTAACAAAGCATACTGATTGACTTAAACTGACAAATTCAGTGCATTGAAAATTTTGACACTTCAATGAGATTGAGTAGGCAAACACATTTTGATATTTTTAACGTTTTCATGGGCTAGAAAAAAAAAATTCTGCCCAATCTACAAAAGAACAGATTTTGCAGTCAATCATCCATACGCTACTTTCGCTGAATAGTACTGCAGAACAGACTCCAACAGTTGCAGCCATTTCTGAATGTCATTTCCAAGCCATGCTATTCTATTTTTGGTTTTGTTGGTTTTCATGGAAGTGAGAAATCTGAAAGCAGTCTACAGAGTTAGAAGACATAGTGAGATTTCCACACACACTTCCATGATGCAACATTTAAACTAAAGTCTCTAAGTCTCTATTTAAGTGATTTACAGTCCTTTCCAGTTCACTTTAGTTAGAAATTTATTTAACTCTTTAGATCATGACTTCAAAGATACAGACATAAAAGTTTTATCAAATTTCTTTTACTGGGAGATCTGTGACCATGGATCTAGCATTGAAGAACTGTCCGATTTAGAAAAGAAACAATGTGATTAAGTATAGTATCTACATGGTTCTGTATGTTGATAGTGGCTGTCACTGTAATTTGTATGTAGAGTATTCTACTTCAAATATTTTTTTATCGATATGTAGGATATTTATGGTAGAGTCACTGCTATGTTGTTTTTCATTTTATTTCATCTTAAATCCAACAAAACCAATATACCCAATTTTGGACCTAAAACCTTAGAGGTAATGTCTGGCCTGCTGGAAGCCTGTGTGGGAAATTAAACCTAACTTTTGCTGATTTCCAACTGATCTTGGCCACATCAAGATAAGATAGTTTTCTACATCCAAATCTCAGCAAAGTGATTCTGTTTTATCCAGCCTCAGGGATGGGCAAACCAAGACATCATGGGTTCGTAGGATGCTTTGGGTTCAACTTAAATGTAATGGGGGTTGGCCTGTTTGTGAGGCCAAATCAATACAGTATTTATAAATAAAATTGTTTTCAGATGACCTCTAATATTCCATTTCCTTTTCACATTATCCTTCTTACTTCCTTTCCGTTTTTTATTTCCTCTAGTTGCATTAAAAATGCTATTTCAAAATGAAGGGTAAAAATGCAAGGTTAACGTTTCTCAAATGGACATGAATTTTTAATGAATTAAATATTTTTATATCTTGTCACACAATCTCTGGCCATATAATCAGTAACAGTTAATATTCTTATACATTTTCTTCAGTACAGTGCTATGCTGAGATAAATACCAGCTCTGCTCATAACTGAAGTGTGGAGAGGTGTCAGCTTGGTGTTGTTGTTGCTTTTGAATATGCTGATTCTGCGTCTGGAGTTAGCTTGGGATACCCTGGAGATCTGTGGTCTCTACTGCGCATTAGAAATGTGCCCAGAGTGAACCAACATGAACCAAAGACATAACTTTATGAATTTTCCTGACCTTAGATCTATGCTAAAACAAAAAAATAAAAAAGGGAAAAAAAATGGTACTCGGCTTAATCAGGGACTAACGCGGCAGAATGTTTTGCATTGCATCTTCATTAGGCCATTTTTGCTTTCCTCTTTTGGAAGGTTCTTTCATTTACAAATTTCAAAGCAAGATGACAAGGAGAGCTGGTAATGCACTTCAGCCAATGCAGCACTGAAATTCAAAGGCAAGGACACAGGAGGAGAAAGATTATCATCTTATTAGCGTAGGAGGATAAAGATTATCAGACTGCAATGATCCATTATTTATAGAAATGCTGTCCTTTTCTGTACGCTTTACTGAGGCATTTAATATATTTGTGCTAGAGATTAACATTGATGTTATTTTCTTTAATGCCTGTTTTTAGTGTATGCTATGCAGGTTGGCATTCAGGAAATTCAGCCAGAGGAGAAAAACAATAGTATTAATTAGGAATGTCAGTCATGGGTGTTATGAAATTCAAAATTGCCAAGTTTCCAGTGCAATTTGGTGGTAATTATAATAGACTGTGGAGACAAGCTGTTCTGTTCCCTCTAAAGAAATGCAGAGTTTGATGGACTTGTTATCAAAGTGCTAATGCAAATCCTGGTGAATGGAATACTGTTTCTAGAGGAAGCTTTGCATTTTTTAAATTTTGTTTTTGTTTTTAAGGATCTATTGCCACAGCTAATTCATCAACAGCAGCACTTGCCTCTGTCAGTGCTGTTCATCACAGGATCTCTGTCTGCTTCATAAATTACCCTCACTTTGCAAATGAGAATTTTGGCATAATACAGCAAAATGAATTTAACGGGGTTTATCTGAGTCATCAACAGATGTGGACATTGGGGTTGGGTTCCAACTGAGTATTGCTTTTTTTCCCCTCCCAGAGAGTTAGGAATCAAAGTTGCATGCTGCTGAATTTCTGAGGAATGGTTTTGGATCTGGTCTGCAGGCTGCTGTAAAGCATGCGCAATAAAATCTGTGTAAACCATACTTGTGCTCAGGACGCTTATATTTGCTGTATGCAAGGACTTCCTCTCCACTGGAAAACTTACTATCTTCCAGAAATTGAAAAAGTTGAAACCCACTATGAAGGAAAGATACGGTCCTCTGACACTGTTAGCAAGCTTTGCCGGAAGTGCTTGGCTATTTGTAAGGTTGGGCTTTGAGCCTGAAATGTAAAAAAAGGGCACTTCGTTAACAGCAAGTCCATTTAAAATTTGTTGTCGTTATTTTTAATGAAGAAAGGTCTTCACAAAGTTATGCAAATCATAAGCAGTCTAAGAGTTTCTCTTGCAAAAGGAAAACATGAGGCTTGATCTATATTTACATTTGAGTAATGCATTAAAAATCAATTAAATCCATTTGAATAATTGAGGTAAATTAGTGGTAGTGAACTGGGTTGTCCTGACTGAGGATGTAATTAACTTCAAACTAGGTAATTGTAAAATAATTAGAGACAATGTATGCACTCCATCTTGTAAACATTTTATTTAAGAATTGCTGGGAGTTGAAATAATAATGTTAGATTAGAATCAAGAATTGAATTCTGGGAACATTTGGAAAATAAACTAGAGAGTGATCCTATTATAAGATAGTATTCTCTTTTTCATTTCCCATGTCAGGGAAATGGAAAGAATAATGTTTCTTGCTGTGTTTATAGAGCTTCACTATGGTCCTTCTTTAGGACTTCACTAAAGTCCTAAAGTACCTTCTCACATTAAGGATTTAATTCTAATACCGTTGATGTGAACAGCAAAAATTCCATTTGTCTGAAACGCAAGGGCTGTGTGACACAGACTGGGACACCTACAACACAGGGCATTTGAAAGATCGTTTAGCAGAAATATGTGTTCCCCTACACAGAGAGAGGCTGCCATAACTGACTGTGCAGTTGCCGAGTGTGGCATAGGTGAGTTCTGCTCAAAACACCGATCTTGCTACAGATTTGTATTTGCAGCCTAGCCGCTACGTTTCTGAGATTTTACTGGTACCAGGCAGTTCAGAAATAATAAGATAGTTTAATGTCAAAAGGGATGTAAATAACTTGGATTTCTTGAGTGTATTTCTACAGTTTTATTTTAAAATTACTTTAGCGTATATTTGTCTGTAAATTTTCAAATTATTAAAATGCTTAAAATTTCAAATTATTAAAATTTCCAAGGCCTCGATCAAGTAATTTGGGAAGATTTTCTTACTGGCAGGCAGCAAAAAATAAAAATAGGAATGTGCTTAGAACTTCCAGATTTTTATTATATTTATTTATTCAGCTTTATGAACTCACTTGAGGGTAAGTTAAAAGTGCTGACATCTATCTCTGGAATGGAATGGAGAGACTTAAACTTTGGGAAAAATTGCCATGACTGTCAGTTTTAATGTAAAAGCAGATGAACAGAAATTTCTGCAATTTTAACTCTTGTAATATATGGACAAAATCCCTGACAACAGTTCATGAGCATTTACTTTTCCTCAGATTATGGAAAAGATTGCAGTGCCACTTAGCTGAAATGTTTATTGCTGAAGTGTTTATTTTAGTATTAATGCTTAAGAGCCAATACAAATTTAATTTTTTCATTGCCTTAGCATTTTGTGATTCAGAATGAGTGATGCTATGAGCAATGGTAATTCTGCTGATCACACAGAATTGAGTATGAAATACTTTAATCAATGAATATTTTACTGAAATATTTAAAGAGAAACTGCCAGGTTTTCAGGCCTTGTTCTTTTTACAATTTGGTGGCCTTAGTTTTTATTTCCAGTGTTAGTGGGTTTTTAAATTATTTTTTATATTTATTTTTTGTAATTTTTTACTTTAATTTTATTTTTAAATCACAGGAAACAATTTTGTATTTGAATGGAAGTACTCTGAATATTTGTTAAAGTGAAACTATTGGAGGGAGAGGAATGATTAAACACCGCATAGATAGTATCGTGCTTGTGGAAATAAGGACCAGCTTCAGACAGAATATAGAAAACAATGAATGCAGGACTCCTTTACAGTAAATTAGCATTCCGCTTGCTTGGTTCAAGCAAATGGAGTGAACTTAGCCGTGATACGTAGCTAGACAGGTATTACTGATATGGTGTCTGAAGAGGACCAGTACAGAGTGTTCCCAAGCAGGTGCAATATAAATGCTAGAGGGCACATTAGGCAAGTTTAAACTCTGAGGTTCTCTTTAGACTTGCATCTCCTGGGTTTGTGTAGTCCCTTTCCATTGTCTAAGAACTTCACAAAATCAACATTGCTGGACAAGTCCTGAAAATAATGAAAAAAATCTTTTGGTTCTGGTCAGCTCAAGTTTCATAGTAGTGACACAGTTTTATGTGTGATCTGAACCTGATCTTCCATTACTAAAAGGAACCTGTGAATGATGCAGGGTGAAGACCAAAAAAAAACACCACCACACAGTTTGCAGAAGCATATCTGACCGCACAAGGATTTTCTTTATTTCAGAATCATAACAATGCAGCATTACATTTATAAAATATACAGCCCATTCTAAAATATGATTCTGTTCAGGGCATTATTTATTCCAGCCTCACCCCCCTACTCAAACCTTGGCCATTCAATTTGCAACAGGAATGAGACTGGCTGTGACAGCGTTGAAACTAGAAGTAAATGCTGTGTTGGGATGTGCAGGCGGACAAAAAGCAAAATATGGGTAGAAAAATTATAACAAGAGAAATGGCGGCAGCCAACTATCCTAGTATACATGGTGGACTAGCAATACAATAGTGGATCAAGTCTAAGTACTTTAAATTGGAGACAACTGGTAATGTTCAAAACACAGCCGTCTTAATCCTAGTCAAACCTATCCTTTAAGCCAAATAATAAGAAAAATAGAAAACACTGGGGGCAGAATAGATGTATAAACATAAACATGAAAATTGAAGTTGAATACCAAGCAATTTTTGTTTGTTTTGCAGTATCACAAAACAGCAAATGCACTGGTTTTGGAAGTATTGCAGAGATTTCCAAGCCATCCAACAACAGCTCCATCTGCCCTGAGATTTACGATTAATTACTTTGGCTGTGAGAATGGAATATGGATACTTTTTCTTTCCCACTGTTTTTTAGTAAACTCAACTGATAAAAATGCATATAGGTTCCTATGACAATAAAATTCCCTTTGGTAATAGTGAAATAAGTGGATTTTACAGTAGGCTGTATAATCCTCTACTTGCGGAAATACGATGTAAGGAAGAAATCACATAGCACTGATGTTATGAAGACGAGCTCTTGGCATTTGCTGAACAGTATGGCTAAACCATCTTTTTTTTCAGGCTAATCTCTGAAGCAGTGTGAACAGAGTAATCAGATTGAGATGAAAAAGTTTAAGTGGATCATCAATATGACAGGAATGGTTTTGAGAGCACTTCGAAAGATGGAAGAGAAAGGGTACATCTTCTATTTCAGTTTTTAATCTTAGTTGATTCTATTGTGCTTGTCTGAAAAATGAGCTGCTATTATTTTTCTCAAGAATAATTCCCAAGTGAAATCAGAGTTGTGTGCTAATACACTGTAATCAAATTAAGTAGCCCACTTTTTTGGCTGATATAAACTGGAAATGAATTTGGTTACCAAAATTTGTGATGAAAGTACAGATTTCAATGTTGAAAAAGAGTATTTTTGCCAGAAGCAAAACATCATAATGATTCTTAGTAATAATTTACTACTTACTTTGAAGAAACACAGTTTTACAGCAAAGTGACATAAGCTATGTACGTAACCATTATAAAAATACAAATTGGAATTTAAGACTAAAAGTATAACATGTATTTCAGAAATGCACAAAACCAAGAAATAGGTTTTTCCTGTTAATAGGATCAAAAAGATAAAGAATATATGTTTGAAAATAATTACCTTTGTAATTTACTTCAGTTTGGATCATGACAGAAGGAGAGACTAACAAATGTCTACTAAAGCTACTTCTTTATATATATTTTACCCTGGGTTTATTTTATTCAACGGTAGAGATGAATGTATCTTTCTTCAACCTTTCCTTAAGATTACCTAATGTAATACTCTCTACACTTCAGTTTCTTTGTGTGAGTTGCATCCAAAGCCTTTGGAAATCAGTGACTGCCTTCAGTGGGCTCTGGGTTGGATCCTGAGGTAACCCTGGCAACTCTTTGAGCAATATTACTTTTCCATGACTGAACTTGCAGTAGAATGTTGCCACAAATTTGATGGCCTTTGAATAGAGAGAGAAACTTAAATAGGCTGTGCTTCAAGATGAGTTGACTCATTATTTGAGCTGGTAAGAATAACATCTGTTTCCCCTGATGCTGGGAAATAGGTATAGCCACATGCTTTGGGCTCATCTACAAATGTTACTTTATTCCTCAGCTGAATACGAGAAACCAGGAATGTTTCCCCCATTCCTCCCCAAACCATCTGCAAGCTTTCAACTTCATCTTTGCAATTTGTCTCCTAGTGCAAAAACTTTGGAGAACAACGATGTTCTGTGACACAAATAAGCCTCAAGGATTAAGGATTAGTCTTTGACAATAATTGGTATTGTATTTTACTTTAGGCCTTCAGGTGCTGATTCCAAGCTGAAACACAGTGAGGCAGGGAATAAATTCAGTGATCTGAGACTTCCCTCTGAGAATGCTATGCCTCCAGCTTTTTCACAGTGAAAAATATGATTTTGCTTGAGTGCTATTTATATACGCTTAACTTTCTCTGTTTTGCCTGAGAACAGAGTTCCTTTCAAAGCAACCAGAGGTAGGATGATGGTGCTGTTTCATCCATATATAAGCATGTGAATCATTTCAGAGCAATGTCTAGTGCTGTATTTGTAGAATTAGCTACGGTTTTAGTAGTTTGTATGGTAAAGGGAAACCAAATGATTAGGATATATTTCAAATTCTTTTGCTTAGTCTCTTGCTACAAATTCAGTTCATGTCCTGCATTTAATATTTACTGTTGAGGTGAACACTACAAAGTAATTTTAGTCTCTTGGTCGTCATGGACTATGGAATTGCAATTTTTTTGGTCTTCTACAGAATCTCCTTATAATCAGTTATCCCATTGTAAAATACCAGTAGAGTCTGGCATTTGGGACTGTTCTATAGTTTGGATGTGTTTCAAAACCAACTTTTTTTCTAATGTTGATTCAAGTTTCTTTTTTCTGTTATCATACCACAAGGCATTTGAATCTAATTGCCTTACTTTGATTTCTTATTTTATTTCTAAATGAATATTTACAAAGCATTTGTCATATACAGTAATTTATCAATCTGCAAGAAAAGTAACTTGCAATTTAGAAAAAACTGTATGTGTATCTTGCATTAAATAGATGGTTACTATAATGGCAAATCCATTTTAGGAAAAAAAAGTGACCATGCTGAAATCTATGCAGAAAAGAGCAAAAAGAAGTAGTCAAGGCCTGCAAAAACGTAAGTAGAAGGAAGGAACTTAAAGTAAGTCTATTTAGCCTGAGATGAATTGATGATGGACTTCTAATACCACTGTAAGAAAATCACTTGTAATCCAGAAGAAAAAGGGTGAGCACAATCCCCAAGTAAAAGTGGAACTTAAATTCAGACAACAGAAAAGATGTAGATATTATAAGAGTGAGAGCAGTTTAGCCTTTGAGCAACTTAAGGATGCAATATGCTCTCTGTTATTTGATATTTAAATATGGATTCCTTGGGCACAGTACGTGGCAAAACTCTGAAGTTCTTTGTCATGCGTAAGGCTGAATTAGTAGGTTTACAAAGTATACAGCTCTGACTTAAATTTTACGAGTTGAAACATGACCCATATGATATAAAACTTAAACTTTTATGAGGGAATAAAAATAAATTATGCAAATTTTTATTTTGTAAATATGAGGTAAATATGAGTTACACTGATATCCTTTGTTCATCAATTCATAGGCGTGATTGGTGATTCTTTTTGTACATTACTGCTCACTACATTTAGTGGGGTATTCCTATCTGACTTCTAGCTGCTATAGATCCTTCTTCTCTGGCCATTTACAACAGCCCATCACTCAACCAGCATCATCTACGGTAATATCCAGTATTTATGGAGTAAATGGGACAGAATCAGTAAGAACTTCTTTTACATTAAGCTTTTCTAGTACAATAGAAAAATTCATAAAGACTGTAAGAATAGCTTTTAAGAAGACTAACTGAAATTAGTATTAATGTAATGCAATAAGCTCTGTTTGTGTTAGCTTTTTTAATTAGACTTTTCTGAAAGTAGGAGTTTATAGCAAGCTTATAGTTTATTTGGTTCAGTCTGTTTCCCAGGATTATAAATGTATATGCTCAGACAAGTCTATTTGCATCATCATCTCACTCAAAGGTACCCTTCAGTGCTTTCTCCATCCTGTCTTGTGATTTTGCCATCTACAGAGCACTGTAGTCACGTTTGGTACTCTCCAGGTTGCCCTGGCCCCTCAAAATTCTACTATTTGTCTTCCTTACTTCTCTGATGATGTTAAAGATTATTTTTGCTTGTAGCAAGTCCAACAGAGCATATCCTCTAGTTGTCTTATTGTCACCTATGCTTAGACATTGTTTTTGACTCATACCAGAAGTCTCCTGGATTGCTTGCTCCAGCCCTGTTGTTGCTCCAGGAGGTATTAAGGTGGTTATGATCCTACGCAAGGGCCTCTGATTGTGAGGTGTTGTGCAGCTGTGCCAAGAAGGCTTCTCTTTCTCAAAATGACTTGGTGTAACATGACGGTACTACCCCTATAGAAAAGAAACAGTTTTTTGTAATCCATTCTCTTCTTCCTGGATCAGTGATAGTTCAGCTACTTCATTACAAGCAGACGGGCATTGCGTGTGGTTCACAAGTTTTCTGTTCAGAATTCAGTGTATGCCTTTGGAGTTTTAACTGGTGTATGTTCCTTAATGAAAAAAAAAAAAAAGGACCTACTAGGAGATGAAGGCTACTGAATCCCACACCACCACCTTTCCAAATGTTTGTTTCTTGCTGCCACTGAGCTGTTCGTGGAGGTGCAGGTGTATCGTCTCTCTTAGAGAGGATGGGGACTGAAGTGTTCCGGGGTGCCTCTCTGCCCAGAGCGTTTTACTCTGCCAGGAGTGTTTTAGTCTAGGCTCGAGAGGGACCTGTGAAGAAACGTTAGGCTGTTACCCTCACTCTGTAGCTCCTCTTTGGTAATGATGGCTCCACTGACGCTGACATGAACACAGCACTTCAGACGGGGGTTCTAGAAGTACTGTAAGAAAAGACTGACTTAGCTACTCAACTGTGGAGTGAAAAACTAGAAGGAAATACGATCTTGTGGAGCCTGTATCAAGAACCTGTGGCGTACACCAAACTGCAGCTTTGATGTGTGACATACTGTTCTACTGGGTGTGTCAGAGGGCCTAAAGTAAATATATAGCAGTTCATCCACCGGTGCTTTATATGAATGCAATACTAATCCTTAGCGATATAAAGAAACATACTAACAATATGAATGTGGTACCTATCCTTCAGGATAATATTTTAGGGCACAGTTGCGGCACGGTAACTGGGTGGAGAAGCCGCCGCCGCCGGNGGGGGGACCGGGTAGGAGTGGGGCGGTACCGCCGGCGGCTCCAGCCGTGGGAAGCCGCATGTGACTGGTGCACCCCGACCTCGAAGTGTGGGGTTGGATGGGGCTTTCAGCAACCTGAAAGAGTGGAAGGTGTTCCTGCCCTGAGTAGGTGATCTTTAAAGGTTTCCCAGCCCACACCGCTCTATGATAGCTGCACTCATATTCGCTAAGTATTTGGTGATTTTCAAAAAAATACAGACATTCTAGACCTTAGGATATATGTGATAGTCTGCTTGAAGTGGTACAGTAGCCTCAGATGAGATGAAGCAGTTTAAGCACTAGTTTGCAAAAGTAAAAGTAAAAAACAAATTAAGTAAATGCTACAATAATAGGAAACTTAATGAATATAAGGTCTGTGACATGATCTCTCATATTTATGCAGCTCCGCTGGTATCACTGTATGAATAATCAGGGTTTATAAACTGGCGTGGAACAGCTAATGAGATCTTCCTGCACCTCGGGGCGCAGCACGGTAATGTATGAGAATGGCTCTTCTTCCTCTCTGCAAAAGGTCGTGTGCAGTGGGAAGTGTCTGAAAGATGGAGAGGTGACTGGTAATGAAATCATAAACCTGACAAAGTGTAGGGAGTTAAAAAAAAAAAAAAAAGTCTCACTGTTTAACAACAGGTTAAAAAACTTGATTGAATTCAAACTTCTTTATCCAGAAGGATTTTGTCTTCCCCTGAGGTTATTAATTAGCTTGGTTCATTGTCCCTTGAACATCCTTGCTGCTAGTCGTACCTTCAGGAGGAGGAAAAGCATATTAAAGCAACAGTGGTTGCAAAAGAAGGGGAGCATAATAAAGTACGTACCTATATTAAAAAAAAAGTCTGTCTATTTCCCTGTGTGTGTGTGCATGTATATATCTGAATGCAGCTGTTGAGAGGATTCTTGCCATGTAACCAAAAGGGACGCTCAGCATTCATCACAGTTTGTAAAGACCGTTAGCGTTCCTGACACCTATTTCCTCATTTCATATTTCTCTACAAAAGACAAAGGAAATAAATAAGTCAGGAGGTGTTAACTAGCCATTGCTTTTTCTTGTAGTGTGGATGTGTTTTTTCCTTGAGAGCAACCTACCTAACCCTGACCCTGTCTTGTCACATCCTTCACTTTCATCCTGCTGATTCCCCTTTAACACTATATCTGATAAAGATAATATTTACCATAGGTAGGAAAATGTAATTCAGCCCTCTGCAACTGTGATTAATGTAGAAGATATGGTAAGTATATTGTTTACATTAGAAAGCAACTACTGAATATTTCTGTTTAACTCGCTGACTACTGCAGTTGTTCACCAGATGATATAAAATATTTGTTTCTCAAAATAGTGTTTATTACAGTGACTTTTATATAACTTATTCCATAGTGGAAAGCAAAACATAATCTGCCACATGGAGAATCAAAATAACGACATGAGTTCTTGTATTGCTTAAAACTGTGTGATCTGAACTAAATACACCACTTTGCAACTTTGTTCATATAGGGTCACATTGAGTCATATCTTAAGTCACATGTTACTTTATTAATAGAGTTATGATGTTGATAATTTCAAAGGTAAATCACCATGCAATATACAACCATTCTGGCTCAAAATTAGGTGATGTGTTAGATCGAATTATTTGAGATTATTTCTGTGGGACTTCTATCTATAGATAGATTCTGCTTTATCATAATTTTCATTTATCAGAAGAAAGATGCATGTCCTGATTATGCAGTGTTAGCGTGGAGCTAAATGTGAACTAAATGAAATTTAGAGACTGAATAGTTGAAACTGAAAGATAATAGCTGTTGTAGACACTAACCATGTTTTCATGTAAGAATTCTCCTTATTGTAGTTTTTGAGGTGGTATTAAAAGGGCACGAAGTTCACGAGGCTAATGTCACTTTGCATTACTCCATGCAATTAAACATGGTGCATCACATTGTGATACAATTATGCCATCACTATTTTTATTTCAAAAGACTTTTTATGAGAATGATCCATCAGTTGCCATCATGCAGGATAATGAGGACTCACTCTGAAATGATTCCCTAATTGTAAACTCAATGCCTATGAAAAGCAGTTTTTGCCACTCTTTGGCAAATTGCTGTGTTATTATAGTTTGCTGTTGGCACATCTTGCTTTCTGTTAAATGTACCAAGTGTTTGATATCTAATTATGCACTTACAGGTTTTCAGAGAATCAGAATGCAAATAGTTGTTGCAGAGTGAACTCTTACTTCTAGCTCTCCAGATTATTTTTTTAACTCGGGCACTACTGCAAACCACACTGAGAGCTATTAATGTAAATTAATTATTTCTCCTGCTGGCTTCTTTACAACTTACTCAGATGAGGGATTATTAAATGCATCATGCCTTGCAAATTTGCATGCATTAAAAGCCTTATCATTGCCTGTGCACTGTTGGCCTCCATCAGGGGTCCAAGAATTAAAAAATTATTGCTCAACCATTTTAACTGGTAAGTGCTGATCACTGTCCATATGGCTCTAAAATATAGTGGAGTAGGTCATACTGATTATAGATGCTCCTGATAACGTGACATCCCTAACATTGTCCAGGGCACGTGAATCAGACTGCCCTTTTACGTTGCTACTTTAAAGCTACCATGAAGAAGGGACTTATAGGATGTGGCAGAACAAGTATTTTTCTGATTAATTTTTTTTTTTTTAATTTCTGGTTCAAACAAGTAAAGAAAGCAGATAACCATGGAAATCCCCCAAAATCGAGGAATATAGGTCTGCTGCTGTATATCTGTGGAGAGTTGAAGAAATGTCTAGAGGGGTTTTTATTTCTTTATTTATTTTTATTTACCATTTGATTCTATTTTTACTTGGCATTTTGATCTTAAACAAAGATAAAAATTTCTGGAAAACAGAAAGCTATAAAAAGTCCAAACACATGTTGTGTGTTTCAAATAGTTTTGTTTTAACACAATTATAAATCATTTAAATTATGAATGTTTCCACTTTTATAGTGATTTTAAGCAGAGAACTCTGAAATGAGGTAATTTCAAAAATAAATCCAAACCGTTAATTGATAAAATGCTGACATGAGTTTGTTTTTAATTTTAGCAAAAAAAAGTTTCAAGACTGACGTGTATTTATATAGCGCTTTGAAATAAAACACACCTATGAAATGTTTTTTGTGAGGAAATCTCAACTACTAGATATATTAAGCATACTGAAACAGGCTTCAAGTAGGGTTAAATAGTTTTGGTTTCACTGAAAATGGTATATGTATCAGAAACTATTGGTAAATGAGTAATAATAAAAGAGTAAGGGCCCTGAAGGATTAATGGCCAGATCCTTTTGCTATACAGGTTTTTGACTGTTCCAGAGAACTATGTGCAGATAAAGGCATCCCCTTGTGCATTTGCACAACTTAGGGAGAAGGATTAAGGGAACTTCGGCCAAATATTTTCTGAAATCTGTCTTTGTGGCTTTCCTGTCCTCTACTTAAGTTTCTGAACTATGTGCCTCCTTAATTCAGCTGAAAATGTGACCACAAAAATTTGCACAAAAGTATTAATTTTTATGTTGATTAGGAAGATCACATCATCGGGAGTTTTGAGACAGATGCTGAATTTCTGCATGACTGCAGCATCTATCATTATTACCCAAGTCCTCTGTGTATGAGAAAGGGATTCTTGAAGGTGTCTAGATGTTTATAGAAAGGTTATGACCTCCAGAGATTGTCATAATTGTCTCATTGTTGATAATGATAGTCTCTTGCTGATTTCCTATCTCACAGAATTCAAAAAAGAAAACAAAAATGTTAAAACTGTATTTCATATTTCACAGAAGATTAGTTAACCTAATTTTTATTCACATTTCCAGTAGTGTTAGAGCAAACACATGGACAGCTTTCTAGACTAGGTTAAGTGCTTTTTGTAGGTGAAAAGTTTATACGTATACATCTTATTTCTTAAAATGTCTTTATTATGAGTGCATTCTGAAACATGTTTTCTTAGAGATATTTTTACATTTCAGTATTTTAGGAATGTTCAAAGCTTACCATTATGTTTCCTTTTTTTTTTTTTTTTACAATGTTAAATGTGAGGAGTTAGACATTTTGCTGTTACGTAATACTTATTACAATAAATAGGCCTCTGCCTGGCTCTTAAAGATGGGCAGAGGGCATGGCTCAGCAGATTTCTCTGGACTATTGTATTTCCCCAGTTCTGTAAAAATCATCAGTTAAACTACATATTAACCCAGTATTTTAAAAAGAAGTTCTTGAATGGAACATATAACAGACAGTGCTTCTGCTTTTGGGAAGTAGTTCTCCATTGTAATTAATTCAATGACCAATATTTTTTTATTCTGAAAGCTGTATTTCTTTTTGTCGTGTTTGAATTTCCCATTTATTTGGTCTTGTATCACTAAATTCTTTATTCTTGTTTAAATTGTTAGAACGTCTAAATTTCCCTTTTCATTTAGCCTGTTTCCTATTGGCCACATCCTTGCTCTGTTCCCCTGGGAAGATGGAGTGTAAAAGATTATTGGTTCTGAGTAAGATGAACCTAATAGTCACCTGGGAATTTTGGAGAGTGGGAGCGTGTGGCACAAAGGGAGGAACGCACCCTTTGTTCATAGGAGCAACACTGCCATGAAAATTACAAACCTCCTAAGTCTATAGGAACAGCTCTGTTTTTTAACTGTGATGTTCTCTAAGATCTGGATATGGTGGTTGTTGTAGATTGGGATTTTGTGATTTACACCAGCTAACAGATCAGGCTAGATAGAATCATAGAATTGTCTAGGTTAGAGGGGACCTTTAAGATCATCTAGTCCAACCATCAAATAATATGATAATGAAGGTCTGGGTTATTTCTTTCTGAGGAGCTTGAGTTCCCTACTCGTAGTAGAAACAGTACACATGAAGATTAGATTGATTTTTATTTTCTGTGTTTGAATTACTTATTCATGTATTCCCCACTCTTCAGATAACTTTCTTTGTCACAGATACAGAAGTTTCTTAGCAATTGTTTACCTCCACTTGTCTCATGTCCATATTTTCATAGAATAATTGAATTGTTTAAGTTGGAAAAGACCTTTAAAATCATTGAGTCCAACCCTTAAACTAACGCTGCAAGTCCACGACTACACCATGTCCCTCAGCACCACATCTACATGTCTCTTAAATACCTCCAGGGATTGTGACTCAACCACTTCCCTGGGCAGCCTGTTCCAATGCTTGACAACCCTTTCAGTGTAGACATTTTTCCTAATATCCAATCTAAACCTCCCCTGGTGTAATTCAAGGCCATTTTCTCTTGTCCTATCACTTGTTACTTGGGAGAAGAGAACGACCCCGACCTCACTACAACCTCCTTTCAAGTAGCTGTAGAGAGCGATAAGGTCTCCCCTTGACCTCCTTTTCTCCAGGCTAAGCAACCCCAGTTCCCTCAGCCGCTCATGAGACTCGTGCTCCAGACCCCTCACCAGCTTCTTTGCCCTTCTCTGGACGTGCTCCAGCACCTTGATGTCATTCTTGTAGTGAGGGGCCCAAAACTGAACACAGTATTCGAGGTGGGGTCTCACCAGTGCCGAGTACAGGGGGACGATCACTGCCTTCATCTTGCTAGCCACACTATTCCTGATACAGACTAGGATGCTGTTGGCTTTGGCTACCTGGGCACACTGCTGGCTCATATTGAGCTGGCTGTTGACCAACACCCCCAGGTCCTTTGCTGCCAGGCAGCTTTCCAGCCACTCATCCCCAAGCCTGTAGCACTGCATGGGGTTGTTGTGACCCAAATGCAGGACCTGGCACTTGGCCTTGTTGAACTTCATACCGTTGGTCTTGGCCCACTGATCTAGCCTGTGCAGATACCTCTGTAGAACCTTCCACCCTCAAGCAGGTCAACACTCCTGCCCAACTTGGTGTCATCTGCAAACTTACTGGATTGAACTCGATCCCCTTGTCTGGATCGTGTCATCTTTTCTCTGGATTTTCCCTTGCATTTCTGCTGATCTTCTTGCTTACTCTTTTCCTTCAGAACTGTACCTCTGTCTTCTACTTCTCACCCAAGGACTTTGGAGAGAGGAGGAGGGAGGGAGAAAGTGGAGGAAAAAAAAAGTAAGCCTTTTTCTCAAACTTCCTGTCTATCTTATTCTGCATTGCTCTACTGATTACTCTTGTCCAGTGATCAAGTGCTCTGCATATCTTTCAAGACTGATAGGCAGGCATGGCTCTGTCTTGCCTATCATGTCTCGTTCAGTAAGTCAGTACTGAAATCCTGACAGTACACACCTGCAAAGCCATCTGATTATTTTTCAGGATTCATCTGCTTTGCTGAGAGAATTGAAATGTTGACAATAGAGGAAATGCAAATACTGTCATTGCTGATTGTTTCTTTCTTCTGGTCTTTATATCTTTTGTCTTTTCCTTTAGAATATTAGTAAATAGTGATCAGGGTCTACTGTGGTTTTTGCATTTGTATGATAGGTGGGAAAAAGGCATTTTAGGCCAAAACTGGAGATCTTGCATGTTATGGTAATGCAAATAATTATTAAGACTATGTTCAAAGGTCCTCAAAATTAAACTAACTTGTTGACTTCCATCTAAAGACTTTTTAGTCTGTCATTGATTAAATTGAACCCTAATGTGAAATTCAGGGGTTTTGTTTCTGTTAGTTGTTGAATTGACAGAATAAAAATTGAGAGCAAAAATTGAAACTGATGCTAGATTCTGGGAAAAATTCCATTTTTCACAAAGCATAACTGACAGCCAGGTGTCTGAACAATTCTGTTCATCTGGGTTTTTAAATGGTTGACTCATAGAAGATGGCAACAGTTCTCAGCTGGGTGGCTGAACTTCGTACAGGCGTACATGTGTTCATTGAATTTGGCTATTTCTTTCTGCATGCTAATTAATTTGAGACAGGTTTCTCAAATTACTTGATGAAATGTTAGCATATATTTCACAATATGATGTTTAAGCATGTTCCTTGTTCCCTGCTCCTTCTACCTGCTTGCTACCAGTTGGACGTTATTGTGTTTTGATCTGCAACCAAATGAAATGTTAGGAGCAGGAAGCTGCATACCTAGTTTTAACTAAGATGGTAATATTGATGAAAACTTCAGTATCAGTTGAAGATGTTGGTGTTGCAATAGCAGCAATAATTCTTCCTAAGATTTCTGCCCCATTGCTTCAGGTAGTCTGTGTTGGTAGAGCTTTGTGTCCCTGGAAGAAGTCAGACTAAATTAATGTTGAGATTATTAACATTTCATTATTATTTCTCAGGATGCATGTGATACAATTGAGTAGGGTGGATGTGGAGTACATTCTCAGAGAATCAGGATTTGGTTTGTATTCCTCTTTCTTAGATAAAAAGGTGGAAGTAAACTTCGTTTTTATGGTGTTCGTTGCAATAACACACTTCAGTCAGTTATATGTGAATCCTTGGGGATTTTGTAGAAGCTGAGTTTATATTATTCTTCTAATAAAGAAACACTAAACAGTTAATAAATATATTGGAAGGCTTTCCAATGCACTTTGTTTCCTTGATAGCAGAATGTTTTGTGTCTATAGTACAGTATTCTACTGGGTGAAGATAAATGGGTTTCATAATCTCTCACTGGGGAGAAAAGTGAGACTGGAAAAGATTGGAGCTGCATGAGCTGGATAACTTACCATTATAGCTCTGAGAGGCAGGGCTCTAAAAAACCATTAAGGACATTACCTTCTTGATTGGAGATTCAGAAATTGATGCACTGCCTTCAATCCTGTTATGTTTTCAAACCTTCATTAAGTTTATATTGTCTTCCACCTGACTGTTATAAATTGCTGGTCTGAAAAGAAATTGTTTGTCATAGTGTGTCTGTTATAAGTAGATTCATCTTCAAAACAACATTATCATTTCCTAAAGACTGGTTTTAAATCCATCAGCAGAATATGAGCTCAAGTGTGTTGCATTATTTTGACATATTACTCATTGAGATCATTTCCTGATGGTTTTATGCTTAATGTATTGAATTATCACAAAGGAGAATGCTCGATCCATTATTGGTTTTAAGAAATACCACAACTGGTGATTATAACTGTAAAAAAAGTGAAATTAAACTTTAGTTTTGGAAAGTAGGCTCATAAATTATTTTTGTCTGTAAGAATGGGTGCCTAATCGCTGTTTGTAAGTATTGCTACCATTATGAAAAGTTTTCATATGGAAATAGGGAAAATTTGTTCGAACAGTATGATGCATTTAGTGAGATATGTCCCATTTACCAGTTTTCCAATTATTGCCTGGGCATATCCAGAGAAATTCAAAGAAATTGAAATTGTTAGTTATGGCCAGCCATCCTTTAAGAAACACCTAGCAGCTTTAATAACTTTAAAAATAATTAATAGTTCATTATATATTAATCACTGGGTTACCATTTGTAATAGGTAGGTTGACCTTAGCTGGCCGTCAGGTGCCCACCAAGTTGCTCTCGCTCCCCCTCCTCGGCAGGACAGGGGGAGAAAATAAGATGAAAAACTCTTGGTTTGAGATAAAGGCAGTTTAATGAAAAAAAGCAAAGGCTGCACACAGAAGCAAAGCAAAACTAAAGGGGATTTATTCTCAACTTCCCATCAGCAGGCAATGTCCAGGCACTTTCTGGGCAGCAGGGCCTCAGTACGGGCAGCGGTTGTCCCTGGTCTCTTCTGACAGATGCCAGCCCCGCAGCCCTCCGCTGCCAAAACCTTACCACCTGCACCCAATGCAGATTACGTAGGTCGTATGCTCTTGGATTAATCATAGATACACAATTAGCCTGGACTTGTTTATGTCACCACTCTTAGAGACTTTAGAATAGTCCTGACCCCATTCAGTGCTGCTGGAGGGATTTCCTCTTCTTGTCTGTCTACACAAATATTTCTGTCCGTTAAGTTTTAATACTCACTTTGGGGGAAAAAAATTGCCAGACAACCAGTTCTTTAAGTGCAATTTTCCCATTATTGGCTAGGGATTTATCAAATCTCTCTGCCTTCTTGTCCTGTTGGTATGTAAAGATCAGAGCGAGGATCTGCTTAGGATGAGGATATGCTGGTATAGAAAAACATGTAATGAAAATGAAGAGTAGGGCTTTTTCACACACTTCTGGATCTATCCAGTAGACAGTCTTCAATGAAAACATTTTTATTTTAAAATAAAAAAATTCTCTTCCAACCTTTTTTTTTATTTTTAAAACTTCAATTTTAAAACTCCTTGTTTGCTTTTTAACCTCAGAAATAAAATTCAGAAATCATGCACATTTCAAGTAATTGCTTTTGGGGAAAATGTTTGCTTTATTTTTTTTCCAGACAATCTCCCAGTTTTTATCTCATATTTAACTTAAGGGATCAGAGAGACACTAGAGTCAAAGTAGAAAACTTCAAGCCACATAGACATTTCAGATAGGAGATGTGATCCACAGTGAACCCATTGAGAGTGCAATAATGAATATTGCACAAAAAGAAAGAGTACGTTGAGACTAGAAATTTGGATATCATCTGCCAAAGAGCTTAAGATAAGTTGATAAAAGGCTCAAATCTTAGATATCTGATTTCCTAACAGTACTATAATTTCAGAGAAAAGTAAGACAGGCCAGATTTGAGGGATATTGTTAGTGATGGCTCCTGAAGGTTCTGACATTTTATTTTGTCTCTGTGTTTATCTCAAAAGAAAACACTGTTTTTAGGGGCAGTCAAAACTCAGAATTTCTATTGTGTGAGAAAAGTCTATATTTCACATTTTTTTTTCATTCTGAGTTGAAAATATTTTTTGATGTTAAGTTTTTGACCATATTTTAGCTGATGTATCTCACTAATCCCTAGGTAGTAACAGCTGGTAACTTTCCAGCACAGTGAGTTTCCGTGCTAGTGACTCCCACTCAGGCTGCTTCATATATTGGTAAAACCCTTCTGGTGACTTACATTTGAAAAGACAAGCACGTTACTGTCAGAAGAGCTAGCACAAAGGTAGACACAGCTAAACATGGAAAGTGTTCTGAAGAGATCAGAGAGAAATCAAATATATAACTTCCAGCATTGCCAGTAGTAACTTTGCATTAAATAGGAACAATGACTTCCCAAAGCCCTTGTATAGATCTGGGAGCCCACTGCGAGTTTGGATTATCTCCACTGAATAGACATTCCACAGACTTTCTGGGCAACGCGTTCCTAATTATATAGAAAACTTTTCCTGATAATTAATGAGAATTATTTTCTTGTAATGTGTGTCTGTTGCCTCTTGGCCATTTGCTCTGCATGTTTGAGGAGAATCTAGTTCTTCCTTCTATATAACCACACCTAAGGTAAGACCAACCCCCTTAATTTTCTACTATCAGGCTGACTAAACCCAGTTCTCTCACTCTCTCCTGTCTTGTGCAGTAGCCCTGTAACCATCTTGGTGGCCCTTCTGCTCTGGACTCACTCCAATCTATACATGCTTAGTACAGGGAAGATTGGATACAGTACTGTCGGTGCAGGCTCAAAGGTGACAAATATAATAGGGTTAAACAGAGAGTAGAAAAAATAATTTGAAAGGGCTATTGAAGGAAGTGAAGACAAATCTCAACTTGTTTAAATATCAAATGCCAATTCTGACAAAGTGTGCAATAACAATAAATTTCAGCTCTTCACAGTGATCCTGTGGAAGAGATACAGGGACTTTCATGTGGGAGCTCTATGGAGTTGTCCTGCAGGAATTCAGGGATCCCAAAATAGATTTAACTTTTAAGCAGTCCCTAAGATAAATACTGTCTTTGTAGAGTACTGAATTTTATACTAGAAAGAAAAAAAAGTCAGAATTTCTATAGGATAATGCTAGAGGTCTTTGAAAAAATGAAAATTGAAAAGTTTTAATTAAGAAATTAGTTCATATCTATTAAAATATTGAAATTCATACTTGAAGTAGGAACTTCCAGTTATGGGTTTGATATAGATGATGTTGAATGAAACTCTTTAGGGTGTTTTACATGACATCAGACTACAAGTTTTGTTCAATGACTGTGGGCCAATTTTTTTTTAAATGGCATTGAATGTGGAAGACAAACATCTTACCTTTCTAAAAGACTTGAACAGCTAGTTCCCTTGGACTGTGTGTTGACATTGGCTGTTTAATCATCTGAAAATCTCTCCTGTCATCTACTGGATGCTTGCATCATGTTCCTCATGCTTTTCCTTCTTATACTTCAAGGATCGTGGCTCCTTACAGTCAGGGTCTTTTTTTTTCCTCCTGTGCCTGCTGCAAAAGGAACAAAGTCCTTGTCCAAACCCATAAGTATTCTTGCCAGAGGATCTGATTCCCTGGTGGAATAGATGCCAGCAACGTGATAAATCTGATAAACTGTTTTGTCATTCATCCTCATTCTTACTTCCAGATTTAGAGACCTAGGAATGGCTTGATCTTGACCCTTAGAATATCTACTTAAGTAGAAATATGTGAAGCTGTGATGTGAGAAACCATGGTATTAAGACCCATAGCCCAAAAACCTAAAGTATAATCAACCTGGCCTACAAATGCTGTTTTTTCTAAACTTTCTGATGTGAAAAAGGCTTGTGTGGCATGTCCCTGTACAATAAGCAGTAAAGCCTCTTCAGTTATGTGATCAAACCCACAATGATTTAGAATTAAATTTCAACAATTTAAGTAATCCTTCTGGCCTTGCAGCTCAGGGCACATCAAATTGGAAATCCTATTAAGAAAAAGTGTCTATATTTGTTAAGGACAGGAGGTTCAAAAAGTGCAGTTGAAGCCAAAGCTTTTAAGCTGTTAAATTCAACAGGACATGAAAAACTAGTTAAAAATAATTATGAGGAATTCACTGCACTCATTGAGAGTTTTTAGTATGAAAAAAGGGATAAAGAATCTCCACAAAAGTGAAGAAAGACTGGCAAAATAGCTGTTGTGAGAGTAAAAAGCACAAGTGGAAATATTCAAAGTATTAATGTGCCTGTTCTGTTGACATATGTGCAATAAATAATCTGTGCAAAGAGAATCCAATTACTGTACACAACAAATTAATTGTTATACTTCTAGCATTTTAATATATTTGTGTGAGTGATTTGCATATTTGAGCTCTGTTACATTCATTTATATTTAAAATAGATTTCATGTCTGTCAGACATATACTGCAGTCAATTGAAAAAACTCAGTAAATCACATGGAGATGTCTGAGCTCCTGAAGGACCTTGGGATTTGGCCTTGAGTATTTGGAAGAAAGGAATATAAGTGGCAGCTACTTCTAGATTTGCAGGTTTAAAGAAATCGATCTTAATTGACTAATCCAGTTTGTTCCATTTGCAAGCAGGGCTTTACTGTATCAGATGTGCTATCTAGGTATATATACATGAATGTGTGTGTATATATACTATTAATATCTACATCCGTATCTGTCTGCATAATAAGAGACAGATCCTCTTCCATAATGTCAAGTATTGGGACAGAAACTTAAAGAAAGGCAAAGAGAAAATAATCTGTTTTGAATGACATTGTCAAGATTTTATGAAACTAGGGAGTTCAAAACTCAATTCTTGTTGGATTTCAGAAACTATTGAAAGCATTTTTGAAAATTTTACTGAAAGGAGTCATCCAAGATAGCACAGAAAATCTGTTACAGAATTGGCAGTTGACTCGGATTAGTATGTTAACAATGATGCCATACTTTGTCCCAAGTACTCTTACAGTTGTTAGAAGACAGATTTCAAAAAGGATAGATACCGGATAAGTATTTTTCTATTGCCTCCATACTATGAGAGTATTAGACTTATTGACAAAGCATGTGAATTCTGAGAATATTTTAAAAATACCTCAGGAACAGCAACAAAGCCCTCCAAAATATTATTGCTTGTGTAAGCTGAGCTTTAAATTGGAACACTTGAACCACCTGCAGATAAGGCTATCTTTCTTTGGGTAGGCTAACTGCTATTGAAATGCAGACACTTAGTACTTGCTAAAAGATACTTTTTAGAAAAAATAAAACCAAACAAAACTAACTGACCAAAAAACCCTAGGCTATTTTGTATGGATGTTAAAGACAGCATGAGTTTTTATATGAGAAAAGGGACTGATCCTTTTGGCCATTGTGTCACTTCTACTGTTAATTCTGTTTCTTATTCATTTAGTTTTCTCCTAAACTTGCAAATTTTCTATAATCCCACAACTACACAAATCTTGATCTGCAAGCACATATATGTTCCTGTCTTGTCTTCATAAACATAGCTACCAGAACTAAACGTTTGCTGGGTCTGGACCACTATCTGCAAATTTCTTTGAAATATTTTGTGAGGAAAATGTTTTATAAATCTAAGATAAAAAAAGTATGTGCATCAACAACCAGGTTTGTGGCTATTGGACTTGACTGTAACAGAGAGTTTATATTACACTGTAGTGTGGTCCTAATATTACGAAACTGAAGCTTTAATCCACAGATTTTTATTTGTGTAAAAGAAATGTAAGTTTATGGTAGATTCTATTGCTGTTGTAGATGAGCATACTACCAGGGATATTAGTTGAACTGAATACTGCAACTAATTGCAGAACTAGTATATGTGTTATATTTTATTGAGAGTGAACTTCCTATTTTATGTTTTGCTGGTAAAATAAAATCAGATAGAGGGGTGACTATTGTAGGTACCCTGTAGATCCATGGGGGTTATGAATTACAACATTGCCTAACAGAAAATCTGTAACAATGTGTTTTTCAGTAGCTATGCATTGCATGTTTGTGACGTATTCACTTCATTCGTTGTCTATTCTACAGTAATATTGAAGATGATATTCAAATATGTATTAGGAAATAAAAAGGAAAGGTGTATTCCTCTAGAGAGGCAAGCGTCTTACCCTGCTTGAATATTTTAGGGTATTAAAAAAATCCACATAACCATCAAGTTTGGTACTCTCTTGTTACTAAATCTTTGTCACCAGTCTAGTTGATCCAGAAGGGTGAGAATGACAAAATGCAGGCGGTAGCTCTAAGTTGCGGGCTCTAATACTGTACTAAAGCAAAACATATAGCTAAGGAGTTTGCATATTGTCCTTTTCACACTTGAACAACAATGTGTAGAACAAGCCTGAGGGATAATAATTTACCAGTCTCATTTCCCTGGACTGTTATTCCTCATCTTGACATACTATTAAAATCATTTAATTATCAGTATTTTGTCTTTTCATTAAGTTACTGATGTTTCCATTATTTATATTTCTAAAACATTGAGTGCCCACATATAGACCCTCCCTTTATATGCATGTCATCTGGTAAATATTTGTGTTGGATCATCTTTTCTGCTGCAAATCTTCCGGCTAATTTTAGCCTCTGGGTGTTCTGGGATATGATAGGATCCCCACTGAAGCCAGTATGAATCTACACACAAGTAGCAAAGAGAAGAATTTGACTGCATGGTTAATGTTCCAACTAATTATTTTATGTTTTTTTTTTTTTTTAATTTGAGGGGCTGGGGTGGGAATAATACTCAGGAAAACTTTTTGTCTGTGGCCACACATGAACTTGGGGAACAGAAGATAACAGCTTCTGTTAACCTTTGGTAATTATCTGGCTCATGTTCAGAACCAATTGCACTAAATAATTGCAAGGAAATCCCTTCTTGAATTCACCTGTTTTGGGAGTATGCTGTCTTTCAGATGAGACACTCATGGGAAAGGCAAACTTCTGTTTCTTGGCTGCAATGAAGATGGTTGAGCACAGTCTGTAGGATTTAGCTGTGTTTGTTTAAGCAGGCAGTTCCAGTGTGCTTTGTTGTGGATTTGTTTTGTCCATTGGAAAGAACAGCATGACAGGAATTTCACTTTGATACTAATTTCAGCAGTCTCCCTATTTATGCAGAGAGCATCTTCAGACACTATGGAAGTTAAGGACCTACCAGAGGTGTCCTCTGTCCCAGCCTGCAAGAAGTACATTAAGTTCATGCTTAAAATGATCTCTGTTAAATTCAGGATAATGCACTGTTTCGTGGAATGTTATAGAGAGAGGCGAAAATGGTATTTCATGGAAGAAGACAGACCCTATTTTTATTTCCTAACCAAGTACCCTTCAAGGAAGGATTCCCTTTGCCTATGCTGCAGTTGCAGGCTTTCCATATGAAGCTGTTTGTTAACTAAGGCGTTGATTTACTTCTGTTGTATTTTGTGAAAGGTATTGGAAATCCTTCAGCTATTTTTAGTGGTCACTGGGACTTGAAGCTCATTGAATTTCTGCATGGGCTTAACAGGGAGCCATATCGATACCTGTGTATAGTGAAAACAATAATGAGAAGCAATTAGATATCTATTAGAAGTATGCTAGTACACTTCTATGTACTACTAGTATGCTTCTAGTGTATTAGAAATACAGGTGTTTGATATGCATGTACAGAAGCAATTTATATTTACAGTTGCTAAAATTCAAAGAAGTATACTTAAAAAAATAGTGGTATTTACTGGATATGATTTTCTCTTTTGGTTCATCATTCTAACGGTCTTTGGTGTAGATAACAGGATTTAGCTATGTTTCTCCTTCAGGAGTTCTTTTGGTTTCATTGTATTTGCTATTTTAAAACCTGGTATGAACTTGTTAAGTCAAGGTGCCTTTGCTGGCCCTGTATGGGGGTGAAGTGTTGTGAAAGGGGATGGTCAGTTCTTCCCACTGAGACTTACCAAACACTGAGTCTGTTTGGCAACACAATAGAAGCATATGCAAAGGATGGATTTGGGATTTCATCAGTGGAAAACAGTTGGTACTGGCAGTTCACTCTAGCTACCGCTGTTCTGTTGTAGGCAGATCATCATATATCTACCTGGAGACTGATTTTAACATAGCGCGGTGTAGAGCTGCTGTGTGTGTATTTGCATCCAGGGTAGTACCAGCTATAATAAAGACGTGGTGACCTGTGTTTCGGTAGAGTATTGTATAAACTTGTTGAAGTATTGCATATATACTTGAGCAACTTGCTGATGCTGCTGTGATTTTACTACCAGGGTTATGCATGGCAGACGGGTAGTCAAAGGACAGCAGCTGGAATATGGAAAAGTCCATATATATCTATATGTATATAGAAAACATTTTTATCCTAAAAGTGGTCAAAAGCTGGAACAGATTGTCTGGGTGGGGGCAAAGAATCTCAGTTCTTAGAGATATTCAAAACTTGACGGAACTGTTCCTGAGCAATCTGCTCTGACTAGACCAGCTCAAAGCAGGTTGAACTGCATGACTTCTAGGGGTCCCTTCCAAGCTATACCATTCTGTGATTCTCTGAACTGTAAGTGAAAGCAAGCCTAAATGTGAAAGCAAGTAGAATAGCATGGAAACAGGAAAACAGCTATTTCATTCTGCTCTCTCTTTCTGAAGCCAGAAGATGAATGAGGCAGACTGGGAAAATAGTGTGAGTGACTTGTCCAGTGGACAGCTTTGGGAAACCAAGTCTCCTTAGTTTCTGTTTTAAAAGGCTAATTTTGACAGTAGCATCTCTCAGGTCTGATGCTAACACTCTAAGTACCAAGATGTTTCGAAGTTCTCTTTCTTTCAACTTACAGAGACAGTGAATAGCTCATCTTACAAGCAGAGCAGTATGTGTATCCCCTGAGATTTCTTTCAGTCTGACAGGCTACAGATTTGTAGTGCAGGTAGTAGTTCTGATAGATACTCTGTCCATTAATATGTAAGGGAACTACACTGAGCATCTTGGAGGATCTGATCAGCTATTCAGAGTTTCTTTGAGAGGACTGCAAGCAATTACAGTTTTTTAAGCATTCCTTTCTCATTATTTTTATGGAGAGAACACCTCATACCAAATTCTTAGCTCCCCTTCCATCTTTGTCTTGATTTAACACCATTTTTAAAAAATGACCCAGTGGCAAACCTTATTGTTTAAACTGCTCATTTTATTTTCGTGAAGTAGAGCCATGCGTTTTTAGAAGATGTATCATGTTTCTTCATGTCCTGCTAGAATGAGTCATTAGGTTTCTTAAGATTTTATTTTACAGTTCACCTTTTCTTTTGTGTGGCTTCTGACAGTGTACATATATAATTTTTGTTCTGTCATTTGCTCAAAATGCGTCTGTAAAGATGCATACACAGAGGCAAAAATGAGTTTGTCAGTAATTTATTATAAAAGAAGCAGTATCTTTAAAACACCTTAAAAATGTTTTCTTCCCTCTGTTATTTCGTTTCTTTCTTCTATATGTACACATTTATACACAAACACAAAGTAGTTAACAATATTGGCTTTTCAATACACTCACAGATGCCTGTGATTTTTTTTTTAAACTCTTGCTATTTATCAGAGAAAACACTGGCACTCTTGTGAAAATAGAAACTTATGCCACCTCTAAAGAACTAAAAATGTCAAGGGGACTGTAAAAGGAAAATAACACAGTTTGTTTCAGAAATTGTTCCATGACAACTTCTGTAATCATTTTGACAAAACTTCTGTAAACTGAAACCTTTGTACTTCTTCAACTGAATGAGCTCTGAAGGCACAATGCATCACTGGAAATATAAATTAAACAGACCTTTTTTTATTCTCAGGAAGGAGCTCTGCACTCTGTGCCTCCAGAGTAAAGATGTTCGCTGAAACAAACAGGGAATTTTTGTGTGTGATTTATTATAATGTGTACTGCTTCCTTGGCTTTTTATCCTCTGAGCTGCTCTGGCAGCAAAACAGATCTAGCTCCTTTGCATACTAATAAATATCGGTGCTTGTAATTATGCAGCGGTTACAGTAGTATTCCTTTGAGATGAATCATTGCTACATTATTTACTTTTCTTTGTTTAAATTATTTTGAATCTTTAGTTCAACTATAAAGCAAGGTTGGTGGTGTGATGCGTATTACCTTGATATTTTTTCCCTCTGTAATGCAAGGATTGAAGCAGCTGTTTAGGACCTGATTCTCTGGAACCAAAAGTCACTTTACAATATTTTGATAAGAAAATTTATATACCTGTTGTAAAAAAGATATTTATCCACTTGGATGTCCTCTTCAATGGCTTTAGTAGAAGTCAAAGATCAACCTATACACTAGACAGATCAGTGTTAAAACTTGTCGGGAGTTACCATAAGTAACTTGTTAAAGAGTTTAAATTGTTTCATCAATTAGAAACATGAAATGAAATTTACCCTGCCCAAACCCATAATTTTTTTATGATCCCTTTTCATCTAGTTCAGGATTTTCTGCAAGCCAGACTGATAAGTGGGCTAATAGGAAGCTTTGAGCACATGGCAGACACGTGGATGTTAGCCTATAGCTCCACCTGGTTCACAGCGAGCAGCAGTTGTTGCAGAGCATGGACCCACATGGGCAGGTTGTCCCAGCTGCACCGACCTGAGCAAGGAGAGATTTTGCAGTGTGAGCAATACTCCTTTCTCGTGTACCATAAAGGGAAAGCTTGCTTTTTGCTGCCAGTTGGAAGTTTGAGCCTGCCTGACACTGAATATCCCAGCCCAAGTTGGTGCAGTGCTTCAGGAGCAGTTTAGCATTGCATATATCAATAACTGTTGAATTCCTGGGATGCGTGCTAAAGTGCACCTCATACCACGGGACTGAAGTCTGTAGGACAGCCCAGGAAACAACACAAGTTCAAAAATGTGGCTTGTTTCCATGTGAGTGGTAAGTAAAGGTTTTAATGATACAGACTTTTGTTTTAAATGATTGTCCCAGATGTGTTCTTTACCTGAACAAGTACTGAATATTGACTCTTTGCCTAAACTGTCAATGCATGTATTTATAAACAATTTCTGTGTCTTGCCTCTGCTCAGCCTGAAGATGCTCACTCTCATGTTACTCCTGCAGCATAAAATATATCTTTTTATCTCCCCAGTGTTTTCCTGAGGTTGTTAATAAGATTAGAAAGTGTGATTAATATATTAGACGATTTAAAATGTAGTTTTCATAAAAGTTCTTCATTAAAGATTTATTTTCCCAAGGAGTTCATTTATACCACCATTTTGACTCTAATAATTTGCAAGAAAGGACAGCTTTTAATAATTAAAACTTGCATTGTTTTAATTTTCTCTGGAGTTTTCCTCAAATGTAAAACAAAGCTGTAAATTCAAAACTGTTTCCATTTTGGAGCATTAATTGCCTCATCAACTTAAATTAGGTACTTTTCAGTTATTGTGCTTTTCCAATGAGGGATNGGGGGGGGGTTTTTCTCCCTCTGGTATTATAACTCTCAGTTGATTGTTGAGATATGAGAAATGGTGAGGCCATGGTTGAAATTATTCCAAATAGAAAACTACATGATCAATGTAATCTATGATATTAGGAACTGCTTTTCCCAGTAAGTGAGAATGTAGTAACGATGTTTTACACTTATTTTCTCCGTATGACAACTGTGTTACTGCTGAAAAAAAAGTAGGCTTCTAAATGTAGTTTATTACCACTGTTGCATGGCACAGAAGTAATCGGATATAAAGCATAATTTTCAAGAAGCTTGGGGATGTTGTCTTCTAAATAATTACCTTGCCCTTGATTCTTGCATTTTATCAAAAATGCATATTGATAAAAACCCATAAAGTCAATGTTACATCAAGAGTAAAAGCAGGTATTTGACAAGAGATTTTAGAAAACTATGGCAAATTGAAAGCAAAGTCCAGCTTAACTTTCTCACTCTATGCATTAGGCAGCTTGAGAAGGAATGGAAATTTCTTTCTTACTGCCTCTGTGGAGGTGCCACTGTCACCTAGTGCATGTTTTTTGGACAGAGTGCATTCCAGCCCATGTTAATTCTTGTGGTATGTTATTTCTTAGCTGTGATGGTGTGTTTAGTCTTGCTATAGGGAAGCGCTGCATGCACTTGTAGAATTTTTCATGTGATTTGGGATCAGATATATGACATTGATTTTACATGATGCAAGACAAATTATGTGCAATATTTATAATTTTGGTTTTGATAAGAATCCCATGTTTTACTATATCTCTGATCCTTTCGATGGTGTTTGCCAAGTTTTCATTTGACAAAGCCAAAACCAGAATTGATTACAAAACAGGTTTCAGTTCAGCTGAAATTAATTTCTTTGAACATATAATACCAGTTATAGTCTCAAACAGGTACAGAAGTAAGAAGAAAAGAAAGCTAAATAAGTAAATGCTATGATTTGATGAAAAATCAACTGTCATAGAGGAAAACTTCAGTTTATATTCTTTAACTCAAATCATGATCAAAGCAGTTTATTGATTTATTAATGGAATGTAATTAACTGGCAATCAGTGAACCATACGATCAGAAACAAACAGCCATACCATAGATAAACCACAATACTTGGCATTGGTCGAATATTAATATAGTCCTAGAAATTTCTAAACACTCTTCTAAAACTAATCCCTAAATGTTTTTAACCCCCCTTACACACTTGCCCTGTTTTGCACGCACCCCTCTCACAGTCCTCATTGTGGGGTTCAACAACCCACCCCCCTCAGGCTTAGGTGAAGGTTCTGATGATGTTGGGGTTACTTCTGGCAAAAGATCAAGCTAGTGTCCTACTGGTAACGTGTTACCCTCTTCTCTCCCTTTGTTACAAGTTTTCATGCTTCTTGGATATTTCTTTTCAAGTTGACTTCTTTTTTTTTTCCCTTTTAATAATTCCCTCCTTACTGTTCAATGTGGCAAATGGTCATTGGCTTTAGCAGTTCAGGGGCATGCCACTTTCTCAGTTTTTGGGTGTTTGGGCTCTTGTTTCTTTTCAACTATTGTGCAGCCATATGCCAAGAGAGGGAGCCACATGCATTGCCCCACTGGAACCAAGATTACTCAAGAAAACTAGCGGAAAGGTAGCTCATGTTCAGTTGTAGAAATGAGTAGAGATTAGTGCAAATTGGTTTTATTCCTGCCCTTGAACTGCTGTGTTCATCTTTAGTTTTCACTCTACAAAAGAAGTTGAATTAATCTGACATCTGCAGAAGTCTATTCTGTGTTAACTTCTACAGGCTGCGTAGATAGGCAACAGTTTACTTATTTTGCTTTTTATTGAAGATTACATTTCTTTTAATGAAGATAAATTCATTGAAGTCTCTGGCAGGGTGAGAACAGCATTCAGCTGAGAAGTCAGCTCTATTCCATCAACATCTGTTTCATCTGCTTTTAGTGCTCTACTTTCTGTGTACTGTACTCATGAATAGATCCTGAAATATAAACAATTGCTGATCATGCTGCTGGCTCTGATAACATAACTCATAATGTTGCCCTAATTACTTACATTATAAAACTGTCAGGTCTGGAACATTTGGTCTCTCAAGGCAGCTCTCCAATTAATCTTTTCCTTTTTTGTTAGAGATCTTGTTATGTGATTGTCTTTTGGGGAGGAATGAGAGGGCTTTATGTGATCATGGTTTTTTTTTAAAGCTTTCACTGATAAATAGAGCAAGAAGACTTCAGAGTTAACAGGAATGTTATGTTAGCTACCTTTTTATTTTTTGGGGTTTTTTTGCAGCATCTGAAAGGATGTCATCCATACTATTATTGACTAGTTTCTGAGGGAAAAATCATAGAACCATAGAACAGCCCAGGTTGGAGGGACCTTGAAAGATCCTCTGGTCTAACTCTTTGTGGAGAAAGGGAGCCTAGATGAGATTATCTAGCACCTTGTCTCGTCATGTTTTGAAAACCTCCAGTGATGGGGACTCTACCATGTCTACGAGGAGTTGTTTCAGGGATTGGTAGTTCTCACTGTAAAAAAAAAAATTCTTTCTTATATCAAGATGAAACTTCTTCTGGTGCAAATTGTACCTATTGCTCCTTGTTTTCTCCATGTGGCTCCTTGTGAAGACAAAGCCTCCATCCTCTCTATAGCTGCCTGTTAAGTACTGGAATACTGTGATGAGGTGCCCCCTAAACTTTCTCTTCTCCAGGGAGAAAAGGCTCAACTCCTTCACTCTTTCATAATCAAGCAGGTTCTCCAGCCCTTTGATCATTTTTGTGGCCCTCCTTTGGTCCCTTTCCAGATTGTCTGCATCATTCTTGAATTGTGGGGACCAGAACTGGGCGCAGTACTCCTGGTGCAGCCTTACAAGCGCTGATTAGAGTGGTATGATCACATTTCCATCTACGCTAGCAGTGCCCCTGTGGCTGCTGCCCAGGATCTGATTTGCCTTCCTTGCTGCAGCAGTGCACTGCTGACTCACGTTCAGCTTGTTGTCCACCAGAACAGGCAGGTCCCTTTCAGCAAGGTTGCTCTCCAGCCGCACAGATCCAAGGCTGTACTGTGCTCTTTGGTTATCTCATCCCAACTGCAAGACGTTGCTTTTGTCTTTGTTAAACATGCAGTTCTTGCTACCCTGCTCTTGGAAGAGCCTGTCCAGGTCTGTCTGTAAGATGGCTCTCCCTTCTGAGGTGTTCACTTCACCACCTGGTTTAGTGCCATCAAGCAAACTTAGTGAGAATGCATTTATAAAGATGTTGAACAGGGTGGGGCCCGATATCGATCCTTGGGGGACTCCACTTGTGACAGACTGCAAGCCTGAGTAAAAACCATTTGTCACCACCCTCTGAATGTGTCCTGTGAGCCAATTTCCTACCAATTTCACAGGCCACCATCCAGTCTGTACCTTGCTAGTTTGTCCAGGAGAAGGCTGTGGGGAACTGTGTCATATGCTTTGCTTTTGTCCCAGTAGACAATATCTACTGCTTTCCCTGTGTCGACAGAAAATGTTATTTTGTTGTATAAGGTGATCGGGTTAATCTGGCACAATTTGCCTTTGGTAAATCCGTGCTGGCTTTTCCCAATCACCTGCTTCATTTGTTTTGTAATCGTTTCTAGGAGGACTCATTCAATCACTTTCCCATGGACTGAAGTAATGTTAATGGGCCTCTAGTTTCCTGTGTCTTCCTTTGGGCCCTTCTTGTAGATGGACGTGGGTGGTATTTGCCCTCCTCCAGTCATCAGGGACATCCCCTGATCTCCACGACTTTTCAAAGATGATAGACGGTGGCCTCGCAACAATGTCAGGATGCCCTGGGTTGGATTACGTCCGGGCCCATAGATTTACATTGGCTGAGATTTACTTGCTGTTAATTTTTTATTTACTTGCTGTGTTAATAATTGTTAAAGAGGAAGCATGTCTCTAGCATGGTGCCAGTAAAATTACTATAGGAAGACAACAAAAACTAAAAGTTTTATTAAATACATTATTGCTTTGATTTTCATAACACGCTTGCTGACATATCTTTTAACCAATGCGACCATGCATGAGAACAAAGAACATCTAACGTCTAGGATGCTTTATTAGAAATTCTGCTTTCATAGGCAGCAATTTCATGGTTGTTCTCACGAATGTGAAGTATAGAAGGCAAGTTCTTATAACTTGCCTTGGAAGAAGCAAAATGGCTAAGCACCATCCCCGGATCAATACAGCAAATGGTGTATCATTATTCTACTTGTTTCGTGACAAGGACTGTGTACTCCATCACGCTGTTTTGCAATACACATCTACCTGAAATCCTGTGCTGCTTTTCATTTGCTTTGAGCTTTCTATGTATGCAGTCCTCAGGGTGTCAGCAGAATGAATGCACTAGATAAGTACAGATAATGATAATATTTTGCTTTTGGACTATTCTCATACCAAATCTAAATACTGTAATTAGTAATTGTACACATAGTAATGACATGAAATTAGGTTGCTTACACGGAGAGCCACCATTTGTGAAGTGATACCATGAATTTCTTCCCCAGGCAATGTTTGAGACCTCTCTGTGTTACAGACTGCACTGTACTTGTGGCTAAGACAGTGGCAGAGCTGCATAGCTACATGCTTCTTATCTTTGATCAGAACACTCTCTCACGCTTAAATACGTTTATAAACACTTTTAGGTAAAAACGTTAGGTACTAGGTTTCATTTGATCAAATTACTAACAAAAATAATTAAATATATATAGGAACCCCCATCCCTCTTGAAAAGGACCCCAGAAATTCATAACCGTTGTCAAACTGTCCTCCATTGCTGAGAGAATTCAATTAAGTGAGACCTCTTTGTTTTCTTTACTTTCACAGTCTTTGCTTTCAATGTCTGCCCAAAAGTGTAGTTAGGGTAACCCAGCCTTCTATTCAGCACTGCCCAACCCTTGTTGCACAGAGATTTCAGGCCTTCGGAGAGGGGGGGGGGGTGAGGACCTGATTCTCCAGCAGAAAGGGGATTGTGTATGCCAAGGAGGTTGGAGAGCCCTACTCTACTGATGAAATCAGACAGCAGTTCCTTGCTTGGATTTTTGTGAATGAGGCCAATTTCCTGCCATCCTGCAGGTCTCTCCTTTTCCTCCTCTTTCAGTTAACCCTTGATCCTCAGGGTAAAATAATGCAGGAACCAGTGAAAAGATGGAAGGATTCCCTCAGTGGCCCTTACATCGCCCCTTTTTCCACCCACGTGGAGTCAGAGCCCCATGAACTTTGTTACATGAATGAATGCTTGTTTTTTCTTTTGAGTCTGTGTTAATGCTGAAAATAGAAAAAGAATTCGTTCAAATCAACCTGAAATAATATTTTCTTCATAATTATTACTGACAACACAAAAAGTCTGAAAGATATAGTTTGGCTTAAATGAAGAATCCTATTTGATAGCATTCTTTTCCTTCCCTTCCTTCCCCTGAAGAGAGCAAATGCATCTGTGATTAAAGCACAGAAAATAAAGGTCTAGATCCTTAAAGTGGCTATTGCTGCTGTTCCTTTTAACCAAAATCTCCCCTGTGAAATCTGGGGATGTGCAAGAGGTCCAATACTTTTATGTTACTTGAGGCAGCGCATGTCTCCCAACACCTAGCAAAGTGTCCTGCTCACAAAATTATCAGATGCAGTGTGAAGGAAAGGTCTCCTCCAGTCTCCGCTGCTAGTACTTGTTTTACTGTATGTAAAATTGGAAGATCACGTTTAAAGGTCTGCTTAATTCAAATTAGAGATTTGAACCAAGGTCTGTTACTTCTAAGAATGTGCACTAGCCTGGTTTATTATAGTATGATCTCTCTCAATCTTTCTTGAAATAAGTGCTTCATTTTTTTTTCTAAGTAATGAAATGTTTACTGAAAAAAAGGGCTAGAAAATCATTGTGCTTTATTCCAGGTGAGCGCATAAGCCACCAAAATATGAAGTTAACCTTCTCTGTCTAGTTCAGTGATTTTTAAACTATTTTATATAAAATAGAGACTCTGATATAATCCTGTTTTGCTAGGATGTGGGTCTGTAGGCATAATGCCTGTGCCTCTACTTGTTAAGTAGAGGTTCAAGGCTGATCATCAATTCTTTTTCGCTCTGAAAGTCTTGATATTCTTAAGAATAGCTTGCAGAAAAAAAATAAAATATTGCCAGTCTTACAGAATGACAGTTACTAGAGTTTTTCTCCTTGTATAAATCCGGAATATATAAAAGATGACAATGATAAAAACGTTGCTATATTTTGTAGATTCAAGAATCTGTCTGCAATATACTGTCTTTTTGTTCAGTGCAGCTCTAATGCTTTAATTCACCTTGTTTGTAACTACTATTTCCTTTGTAAATTATCATAAACCTATAAAGGTGGGCTATTTTTTAAGCTTAATACAACCAGTATTGCCTTATTTCAAAGTCTAATACAATTATGAACACACCATAACTTGTGGATGATTAAATTGCAAATTGTGGGTGTCCACCGGGCAACAAGATATATTAAATTTGTTCACCTTCATAACTCATCTTCATATACACTGTGTATTTTCCAGGATCACGCAAAGATGTGCTTGTTCTGCCTGAGGTACGTTCCATAGTATTTATGGTTTATCAGATACACAGAATATCTTCTTCAAGGATACGCTCGTATATCATTTGAACTTCAGTAGTTATTACATTGTTTTAATGGAAAAATGTTATAAATGAATGAGTTTTATTTCCTCTGCAACACTTATATTTTTGAACGTGGCTTTCTCAATGCTGTTATTTTTTGTTCTATGAGAACACGAACTTCTTGTTTATTAGTTGCCGATTTTATAAAGAGATCTGAGTTTCTCCTTGGAGAGCTATAAAGAAAAAAAGGTCAAAAAGCAGAAGCTAAGTAATCAGAGTGTAGTTTCACAGGAGTTTTGTGGAATAAATGTGACACCTGTTAGAAAACTAAAATCAAAGTAATCAAGACAAACACTTTACCTCTTACTTGGCATTGTAATTGAATGAGGAATATACTCTATACAGAAATTTTTAAAAATGAGGTTTTGATTTACAGGTGAAAACTAAGTGTTATCTGGTTTAATCCACATGGAAAATACCTGCAGTTGTTAGGAACTTAGACTGTGAGCTCATTAAATAAAAAGACTAACTCTACTTATCTTGTAAGCAGATAGAGATCCCCAAGAAACTGATGTTTCAGTGTTTGTTGATATAGCAGAGAGCTGCTCTCCTGTAACTCCATGCTGAACACGTTTCTCCGATCTTGACACCATCTGAGTTTTAATGCTGAAGGTGCCAGGCTTACCTTGCTATTTTGAGGTGCTTCACTTATATATCGGTTTTCTTTTCTATATGCCATTATATTTGTGATTCCTGACCAAGTCCTGAGAGCCCTACGTAAGGCAATAATCATCAGGTGTTCATGTTGTAGGTATGTTTTTACCTACAGAATTTTCTTGTGCATTTTGCCTGTCTTCTGGGACACAGCATTGCTGGCACAGAATGTCAGCTTCCCCATACTGCCCCAAGGCAGCAGCATTGCAGGCATGGAGAAATGTTCTCTGTGTATGTGAAGGGATCTTGTGATCCATGAAGATCGCTGCGTGCTGCTCTTGGTACCTACAACAGCAATTCTAACAGGATGAATAGCTAAAGAAGTGTTGGGGAATCTAAGGCCTTTGGCAAGCGCAGTGACAGATTTATTTCTGTGTGTAATTTTAAAAAGGATTGTGTAGTCCAATTGCCATCATTAAGCTACAGTGTGTTATCCAAACTGGTAGTCCTCCCAGGGAAGTGTTATTTGAATTAGGAATATTGATAGCAGAGAGAACCAGAAATGTCCACAGAGTACTCGTGACCTAGCAGAAGCTGTGAATTGATAGATCCTGAGATTATTGGCAGATGAAGTGGAGCCCTTGTGGCATAGATTGGGACAGAAATAAATCGAAGTAGTGCTAGCCTTGTTTCTTTCCTGTCACAGGTTAAAGAGGTGAGGATACATCTGATGTATTCCCCAGAGAACTTAATATTTGCTTTATCTTTTGTTTGTCTTTTATATAACTGTACTGGATAATATTGCAAAGTCGTATAAAATTAAAATTAAGTTTGAAATAGGGTTTGTTAATTACAGTATTTAACTGTTGTGGTTATTGTTTCCTAGGAGATTAATGAGGTGAATTATTGTAACGTAATTAAACTACTGTATATCTAATCTCTTACATACCCTTGTGGTTTACTGTTATACAAGTATCACTTGAAGGTTAATTTCACTTAGCTGGTATGTATTTGACTTTGGCAATACAGTTTATATCAAAATATGTTTTTAATTATATTTGAAAGTCATTAGGCAGCAGCTCTGCCAAAATTATCACTGTAAGCTTTCTACTAAAGGTAAGGACACAATAATCAGTAAAATCAGCAGACTCATATACATACCCAACGTGAAAATTCACATAAACCCAAAAGTTAACATATGCTGCCACTTGGATGCTAATGGCATCTGCTGAAGGTGAAGCCTTCTCTTCTGATTGTGCACTCTGATAAATGGCAATTATTGAATGAATCAAAGTTGCATGGCATAAGGAATTCCTTAACGTGAAAGATATAATTATATGTGCGAAGTTGCAAATCCAGTAATCCAAAATCTCTCTTAAATGTTTTTGACTGAAGCCTTTTACTAGCAGTTAATGAATTCCTCATTTCACAGTCAGAGGCTGCGCCTCAGGCCATTCAAATCAGCTAACTGGCTGTTTTCTGTGGTACTTTGGCAGGAAATCCTATTGTCTTGCCACATAAAAAATAGAAACTTACAGTAATATCTTTATAGGACAAGATAAAACTATAGATTCATCAAAGCATGCCTTTTCTCCCAGAGAAACAGATTCGTTTCTATACCTTCTTTTTTTTTTTTT